>JADRCD010032647.1:0-11401 GCA_019843815.1 Montemys delectorum
GGGGGGGCTCTGATGGGTAGGTGGCTCCTTCTCAGGTTTTCTCTCCTACGTCACCACCCTGACTCTTCCTAATCATGGCAGGTGCACATTGCCACAGCTCAGCTTCCTTCCTTTTGTCACCTGGCTCGATGGCTTAATGATACCTAGCAGAGAACCTCTGTGCACACTCTCTGAAATGGCATATTCTCCTGTCCCTTATTCCCTGTCACCTAACTGTGTCACCCATCACCAGTTGTGACCTTTTAAAGCACATGACTCCTGATGATAAACACATGCCGTGCCATAGCACTTGAACCCTCTAAATAAACAGGATCTTTTTGCTTCCGACTCCCAGGTTCCCCAAAGGATCCCGTAGATGAAGCGTTCTGTCCCAGGACTGCCCCTACTTCAGATTCCAGCAACCAATAGGCTCTCAGGCATCCAGCACTTCTGTTTTGACACCTTCACATTTGAGGGTGTCTGTGGTTCCCTTTTCAGGCTCAATAGAGGACTCTGTTTGTTTGCATTTCCTGAATCATTGAAAATCAAGGTCAAGGCTCAAGAATGGCCAGATGGAATGAATGCTCAGGTCTGGTTCTGACAGCCTTGTGCGTCCTATGTCCTCTCTGGTGTGCCCCTTTCTCTGTTCACCAACCCAGAAGCTTCTCTATCCTGTCATTTAAGAGTTTCATAGAGGTACTGTGACCGTGGCAGGAGTGGTAGTGTCATTGGTCACTGGTGATGAACTTGATCTCCATCGTTTTTCTTCCCCAGAAAGGCATGGCTGGGGCTGAGAGTTCTACCCCTCAGATGATGTACTTGGTTTCTCCGGTCTCCAAGTGTCAGATGAGGTTAAAGCGAGCTTGTGATAGGCAACAAGAGATGCTTTTGGAACCCCTGTCATTTAGCTTCTGGAGTTTTAGGAGTTCTGTACCAGGGGCTGGGGACAAAATGGGACACACAGTTCTATCTTTTTTTAAAAAAATTAGATATGTTCTTTATTTACATGTCATATGATGTCTCCTTTCTCAGTTTCCCCTCCAAAAAAAAAAAAAAAAGAAAGAAAAAAGAAAGGAAAAAAGAAAAAAAGAAAAAAAATAAACAACAACAACAATAAAACCCCCTGTTCCCTCCCTCCTCCCCCGCCCTCACCACATCACCCTAGGCTGCCTGCTTCACGTTTTTTACTGAGGTGTCAATCGTAATTAAAGCCCACAGAAGTGGGTTACAATGTCTGTGATGTCACAGACATCCATTTGTACTTCACTCAGTTAACAAGCCCATTAATTTAACAGTTAGTAGAGGTCACCAGTACATACCAGCAAGGGTGGACATGAGGAAATAACACCCCCCCCTTCACCTGCAGGGGCTGAGGGGAAGGGCAAAGCTGCTCTTGACTGGCCAGTTTGAGTTTCCACCCATGACACCCAACCTCCTTTCTTTCTTTCTTCAGCACTGAGTTTGCCAGCCTACTCAGAAGAATTTCCCAGGCAAGTCTTTCAGACTGTCAGTCTTTCAGCGTTTTCGTTGTTTTTGTTTGTTTGTTTGTTTGTTTTTGTTTTGGACATGTAAACCACCATTTCTGCTGAAATTACAGAAAGATTCATTAGATGTCATATTCAGATTTTCCGACTCAATGTGTGTTGATTTATCCGTAGACTAAAAATTAAACGTTTAAGACAATGATTTCTCTCTTGGGTGCTAATCCCCACTCTGAGCCTGTAGGCACCTGTGGTCCAGGTTTTAACTCCCAGTTCTATTGTTCCATTCATTAAAATTCACTGTGCTCCTTGCTCAGCAACAAAGCCAGGCCCGGTTTTAACCTTCCCCGCAATCCTCTCCACTGGGTTTGATGGGGTCAGATTTCATTCCCTCTGCTCAGCTAATGACTTTGGAAGGAGACGGTTGTTTAGAGAGAGCCTTGCCTCTGAAGGGCTTTTCTCTGCATTGCGATGGGTCCTGGACAGCTTGGCACCAGGTCCACAGAGCCACTCTAACCGGTGAATATTCAGGGCAGAAATCTATTTGTGCCTTTGATCTGGAGCTGGCCTCCTGGGGTGCTGGCTGCCAAGTGAAAGAAAGCCTGGAAGGCTAGAAAGTCCCCGGCAAAGGGCCTTAGACATCACAATAGTCTCCTTGGAGTCCAAACTTTCTTACCATGGACTCCTGGTTTCATTATGAACCAAATAAGTGCTTGGCAAAGAGGAAGAGTGTGTGGCTGTAAAACACACACACACACACACACACACACACACACACACACACACACACAAAACCAACTTGAGAATACAGAAAAGGCACCCAATTGCTGGAAGTTCCCTAGAGCTGTGTAATTAAATTAAATTGTGTTTTCCAGAATTACCTGGAGCGGTTCCATCTTCCAATAATAGACAGCTCTTTGCACGCAAGGCTATGTCTAAACTCTCAGAAAAACAAAACAAAAAACCCAGTAGGGTTGTCCGTTATGGGAAAGCAGCTTGTCCTCTCTCTTCTTTATCAAACATCACCCTGAGAGGCCAGGGCGAGTCTGCCTTCAGAAGCAGAGGCGCTTCAGGATCAATTGCTTGCCACAAACAGGTAATGTCTATGAAATAATGAGGCCGGATTTGATATAGACAGTGTTTACCAAGGCACAGTCTGCCTGGCTTGTTATTTTACTGAGAGGTGGCTCACAATAGTTGAGCCTTCTGTATCAGTCAGATAAGGATAATAATTGTACCTTAAGCAGAGGAAGGAGCCACAGGGCTCCTCTCATTAATATTTCTCCACAAAGTGTAAGGCTGTCGTAACCTGAAGGTAAGCAGAGCTTTGGGCCGTGTGTGCTCAAGGAAGGTTAGCTTGCCTGGATGATTGCTGTTCAGGTTCTAATGGTCAACCACAGGATAGTCCTTTAAAATTTCTCTTATCTCTTTGTTTTGTTTATTTATTTGTTTGTTTGTTTTTGTATGTTTTCTTCTTTTTGGGTGCATTTGTATGTGGTGGGTGCCTGTACATACTGGTTCACTTCACCTGTGTGCGTGTTCATGTGTGTGCACATGCCAGCAGAGGCTTGAGGTTGACCTTGGGAGTCTTCCTTGATCACCGTGCAACTTATTCTTTGAGGCAGAGTCTTAAAGTTGAACTCCGGGCTCACCTATATGGCCAGTCAGTCTCCTTTGCTAGCTCACTCTGGGGATCTGCCTCCACCTTCTGAGGCTAGAATTACATGGGCTGCGAGGCTCACACCCATGAAGGGTCTGGGACCCTAACTCTTGTATGCCTGGTGAACACTTCAACCACCAAGCCACCTCCCTAGCCACAGGACGACTTTGTGGTTATTGTTTTTATTTATGTGTGTGTATAATTTACTACATGTATAGATGTTTTGCCTGATTGACAGTCACCAAAGCCACCCAGACCGTGACTTCCATGTATGTGGTCCCACCCCAAAGAAGATTAAATATAGACCAAGATTGAGCAGAATGAATGTAGATTTGTTAAGAAAAAATAAGGGCTTGCGAATAGGAGGGACGAATACCAACCCGCTGCCCTGCCCAGTGGCCACGTAGGGGGTTTGGGTGGGGATTCAAAAGAGATGGAGTCAGCTTTATTAAGAGTGGTCACTTTTGAACACACCATGAACTGAGCCACTCCTGGGCCCAACAGGAGACATAGTCACGTGGGACTTGTTCTATGAGGGGAGTGGTCACCAGCAAGGCCAGCGGGGGCCCCAGCCACTGGAGGACAATTCACATTCAACCCAGTGGGCCAGAGGAAGGAGTGGGGGAGGGTGTCAGCTGGTTTCCACCTTTTGTGGGCTGTGAATCAAGCCGTTCTGCATATCTGCCTAAACAGATTTGTGCTGCCTGCAGGCTTTAGCTTCTCCTAAGTTCTCTTTTGCTTTGGTATGTAGTCATTTTCTTTCAGGACACTAGACATAGTCACAGATAAGAGGGCTTGGCACTGTTCCTGACCCTTGAGTAATGTCTGTGATGACCTGTGTATCTACCTATTGTCCCCTATTAGTAAATATTTCAATTAAGTCACCTCTTTTCCTGTTTTAAATATCAGTAGAGTGAACACAGCCATTCTGATGTGCACAAGAAGAACTAACTTTCTGCCTGTAGAATAGCTTGAACGGTCTCCAGGTGCCCCGTGGAACTTATCCAAACCGCATTTCCATCAGTTCCAAAGACTGATGCAACTTTCTCTCCAGGCCTAATCCCACGAATGTGGTGGCTTTCCCCTGTAATTTGCTTATTTTTACCTTGTGGAGAATATGACTCATAACTCACCAAGTCTGTATTATACTATTTGCTTACAGCCAAGTTTGTGGCCCATCCATTTAAGTATTTGAAATGATATTGCCGGTGTCTATGTTTGTATTACTCCATGGAGTCCCATCAGAAAAGCCTTACACCAAAGCGGGACATACAGGCTCAGATGAATCCTGAATCCGCTCCACCCGAGCTGCAGGACCTCAGTACTCCAGAGGACCGGAAGATTAAAGCTGCAGTACATCCTGGATGCCAGCCAGGGAAGCTTTGGAGATCTGGGTGAGGTGAGAGCAGCGTCCACCACAGATGAGAGACAGAAGGAAAAACTGATGTTATGGTGGGTAGAGAGAACCAGCTTTCTTTGCCTCTTAACATACTGGAATTCTGATGCCTTCGGGGTCCTGCAACTTCCAATAGCTCCCCTCTCAGCTGCTTCTTACCCACAGCAGGTGGACAAATTTACTACTGCCACGTCATGGGGGAACTGGGGTCCAGTTAGTGTCTGGTGAAAAGGCTCCCACTTTCTTCACATCCTTTCTGGAGGCAAGGGTGACTCCAGACAGAGACAAGTTTCCAAGAAAGCACAAAGAACAGATTTAGTTAGAGGCCCAACTCTGCTCTCGACTCTGCCCTCAGGTGGCTGTGTATGGGGCTGACTCTTCTTGTGTCTCCATGCCACTCTGGAGTTACTTCTCACCGCAGCCCTCCAATTACCATGTGGGAGTAGAGCAAGCAGCAGGCCTTGCCCCTGGTAGTACCCAAAAATCTTGGGAGGCCATTATGCAGTCACGGTGGGGGCGTGGTTTCTTTATAATGGCAATCAGGGGTCATTACCCTCCAAGTGCAGATGCCAGGGCCTCTCAGATACTCAGGCTCTGCAGCAAATGTTTATCCATTGCCTACTGGATGAACCACAGTAGGCTGGAGTTGGGGAGAGGGAGATGAGAACTAGAGACAAACACTTTCCATTCACTGTGCAGTGGCAGTAGCTGACACTCATTAAACCACTAGCCAGCCACCCTTCAACACGGTTCTAAGACGTGCTTGTCCTGAGGGCCTTTGATTCTCTCAGCCAATGAGGGAGGGACTGACTGCCGCAGCTGTCCCAGAGAGGACAGAGGCTAGATAACCTGCTGAGATCCACACAGCATGTGCATTTTATTTCATAATTTTATTGCTCTTGCCTATGTGTACGATGTATGTGTGTGTTCTCACATGTGTGTCCAGGCCAACGGATGATGTCGGACTTGTTCAGTTACTAAGCAGTCTATTTACTGAGGTGGTTTCTTAGGATGAGCCCAGAGCTTGATGTCTCAGCTGATCAAGCTCTCCAGCTGGACCTTGGGATCTTCCGTCTTGACCTCCTCAGCACTGAGAAGAAGCGACTCCCTGGCCTTTTAAAGGGGCGCTGGGCATCTGAACTCCAGTCCTTGAGCCTGTGTGGCAGGAGCTTTGTCCACTGAGCTATCTCTGGAGCTCCAGCATGTGTGTTTTACAAACAACATCTGAGATAAGGCAGGCTGTGCTCGTGGCTTACATAGCATGACAAGCTTGGACATATTTTGACATAGGTGTGACAAGCAGAAACCCCATCTTTAGGGGAATGGAGATAGATGTAACTTAGCAGGTAGCCTTTGCCCAGCAAGCAGGGAGCTTGGGGTGATCCCTAGCACTGCATGGACTGGAAATGATGGCACTTGAGTGTCCATTCAAGAACTTGGGAGGTGGAGGAAGGAGGATCAGAAGTTCAAGGTCATTTTCTGCTACATGGCCAGTTGAAGGCCATTCTAGGCTACTTGAAACCCTGTCTCAAGAGAAAGAGAGAGAAGAGGAGGAAGACAAGGAAGAAGAGGAGGAGGAAGAGGAGGAGGAAGAAGAGAAGCAGGAAGAAGAGGAGGAGGAAGAAGAGGAGGAGGAAGAGGAGGAGGAAGAAGAGGAGGAAGAAGAGGAGGAGGAAGAAGAGGAGGAGGAAGAGGAGGAGGAAGAAGAGGAGGAAGAAGAGGAGGAGGAGGGAGAGGAAGAAGGAGGAGGAGGAAGAGGAGGAGGAAGAAGAGAAGGAGGGAGAGGAGGAAGAGAGGAAGAGGGAGAGGAGGAGGAGGAGGAAGAGGAGGAGGAGGAGGACGCAGTGGAACAGGAGGCTCCGAGTGGTCCTGGCTCACAGCTTGTCTGAAGTCTTTGAGTTGCATAGTGTTAAGACTTCATGTACGTGCTACTGCCACTCTGTCATTTTCCTTTCCTACCAACTGATCCTTGCCTTTCTCTCTTGTTTTCCACATTTGGGTGGCTGGCAGTGGCTTTTCTAGCCATTCTCCAATTTGGGCAAACCGCCAGGAGATGCTGAGACCTGCAGTTTGAATGGCATTTCCTTTAGCTTTGTAAGACCCTCCTGGCCCACACTAATTGCTGCCACCTGAGTTTGAAAAGCCTTTGAAGTTTTGAATATTTTCTCTGGGGACAGCAGGTGCGCCTTGGCTTGGAAAGCAAGTTGGTGTCTGTGTGAACCTGACCTTAAAGCTGCCTCTGCCTTGTCAGCCTCCTCCTTTGCCCTGATGCTTATTTTCCAGTGTGAGCAGTCTGTTGCTAGGATCTCCTCAGGTGTCACCTGGTGTCAGTGTAGCCCCTCCCATCTGGGTCACCACTTTAACTGAGAGGTGGCATCTTTTGTTTACAGTCTTCTCGGCCTCGATACCATTTGCATTTTATGCTCAAAATTACTGTGGCTTTTTTCTGCAGTGAGGATTGCCCTGAGTCCCCCAGTATATCTAACAGCATTCCTGTCCCCTGTCACCAGCTGCCTGCAGGACCTTGTCACACCCAAATAGGTATTTAGACATTGCCTGCTACTTGACACTTTTCCTGCAGTCACAAAAAGTGTTTCTCATCAGCAACTCTGTGTCATTCAGATGCACTGTAGCCTTCTATTTCCATGGCTCCAGTCTAAAACAGTTGGTGAGAAGTTCCAAAAATAAGTCATTCATGAATTTTAAATTGTGCTCTGTTCTTGGTAATTTGACAAGATCTCGTAAGGTCCAGGAACCAGATGATCACATCACATCCACAAGGACCAGAGAAAAGACAAAGGAGAGGGTGTTGCTCAGTTCCTCCTCATGCATACAAGATCCCAGCCTAGGGAATGATGCCACCCACAGTGGGCGCACCCTCCCCCACGTCAATTAACATATAGAAACCCCACAGCATGCTCAGAGGCCTGACTCCCAGATGTTTCTAGATGCTGACAAGTTGATAATGAACATTAACCATAGCAGTAGCCACTCATTTATCAACTCAGATGTCTTCGTATGGGAGAATCTGGGCTCAGACTCCCTTATTTCCCTTTATCATAACCCCAAAGTACAAGGGCAGTGATGTTGACCCTCAGACCTGCCAAAGGAAAGCTGTTGGGTGCTTTGCTTAGGTATCATCTCACATTGTACAGAAAGGTGAAGTAGGGCACAGCACGATATTTGTTTTTATGTATGTGCATGCATGCCTCTGTGTGCGTATGTGCACACATGTGAGTGTGGTGCCCACAGAATCCAGAAGAGGAGGCCGTGACTCCTGGAGTTGGAATTACAGGAGGCTATAAGCCACCTGACATAGATTCTGGAACCAAACTCTGATCCCCTGGAAGATCAAGTGCTCTTAACCACTGAGCCATCTCACCACCCTCTGCAGTAAGACCTTGAGAGACAGTGCACACTAATGTAATGGAGCGTGTACTGCAGTGGATTGTGTAGTTTCTGCAACTGTTCTCTTTTATTTAGCTATTGTTCTAATTTCTTACAATGCCTATGCTATAAAAGAACTCTGTTATGGAAATGTATGTGTATCTAGGCAAGCGAGGCATATACAGGCTTTGGTGCCATCTGTGGTTGCTGACATCTGCTAAGAGTCCAGAAATGTGCCCCCTCCTCCATAAAACGCATAAAGTGTGCGCCCCAGGGGGATCTCCTACTGTTTTGAGTTTTGAGGCAATCTCACTGAATAGAACAGACTTGTCCTCAACTCACAGAGTTCCCCCTGCCTCTGCTTCTGCCTTCTCAGCACTAAGATTAAAGGTGTAACAGCACCTACCTGGACTTAAGAACAGACTGGATGAGACAGAGCAAAAATGATGTTTCATACCTTTTCACTGACTCGGGATCTAGACTTGCTTTGTCCCTATTGTAATCACACCATAGCAGTATTAATAATGATGTAGTATATGATTAAGAGATGAATAGGTGACCTAGTAAAATAATAATTGTTGTTAAGCATTCTTCCTTCACCCTCCTCCTCTACCCTCCTCCTCCACCCTCCTCCTCCACCCTTCTCCTCCATCTACCTTCTCCATCCTCCTCCTCCTCCACCCTTCTCCTCCATCCACCCTCTCTATCCACCTCCATTCTTCTTCTTCACCCACCTCCTCCACCTACCTCCTCCACCCTCTTCCACCCTCCTCCTCCACCCTCCTCCTCTTTTTCATCCTCCTCCTTTTCCTCGCTCTCCCTGCTCTCTGCCTTTTGTTTTTTGTTTGTTTGTTTGTTTGTTTGTTTGAGACCTGGTCTCATGTATCTCAGTTGATACTTGAACTTCCTATGTAGCAGAGGATGTCTTGGACTGATCTTCTGACTTCTCCCTCCCAAGGGCTGGGATTGCAGGCATGCACCAGGACACTTGGTTGGTTTGGTGCTGGAGATGGCATCTGGGGCTCCGTAGATGCTAGACTGGCACTCTACCCACTGAGCCCAGCCCCTGAGCTGTATCTCTTAATACTAAATTTGTGATGCAGATAGCAAGATTTTTATATTTTGAAGATTATTATTCAGTTGACTCTATATAAGAAATGTGGTTGTTTTTCTTACATAAAAGCCAACAGTAGAAGCAAATTGTATTCTTTGATTACTATTGTAGTTCAGATAAACTGTTCTCCCCGGATGCCGATGGCTTTTTGCAGGCAGCGACTGCGCACACAGTGAGCGATCAGGCTGCTGCTTCTTTGATGGCTGCCTATTTCATCTGTTCTCCAACTAACTAAGTGGAACTTCCTTTTACTGTCAGGAATGATTAAGTTCCCCAAAAAAGGGATGCAGAGAGAAAGGGACCAGTTTGCCGAGCTGGAGAGGTGCTTCATGCGGTAAAGCGCTTGCAGTCCGGGGTGAGGCCAGATCCCCGGTACCCCTGGAGGAGCCAAGCCCAGTTGCATGAATCTGTATTCCTGGAGCTGTGGAAGCAAAGTCAAGAGGTTCTCTGGGGGCTCATTGGCTCTCTGGTGTTGTTCAACCAGGGAACATCAGGCTCAGTGAGAGACCCTATCTGAAGAAAATAGGGTGGTGAGTGACTGAGGAAGATACCCGAGGCCAGCTGCTGGCCTCTACACTCATAAGCACGCATGAGTTGGGGGATACATTCACAGCAATGGAACCCTAGCTAAGGCACACATGCATACATGCACACGTACACACACACACACACACACACACATACACTAACACAAGTACACCACACACACACACACACACACACACACATACACATACACTAACACAAGTATACAACACACACATATATGACTAGTGGCTGGAGGATTAATCATGAAAAACCCAGGGTCACAAAGACTTTCCTTGGACTAGATATTGGCAACTTGAGCTCAGGAACCACAGCTTAGCCCAGGAGGCAGGCAGCCCTGACTTCAAATGTGAACTCCGTGGTGTGATAATTTCATGTCTTTGCCACCGATTGTCTCAAGGACGTAGTTTCAGTCATGCAGGGCTTGGAAGAGATATAAATGAGAGATGTAAAAGAGACGTCTGTGTGCCACACACCGCTGAACACGTGTCTTTAGGGAAGCAGGGCAGAGTCCCTGCTTTCTAATGGAGAAGATGACCTATTAACGACAACATTAATAATTAATGTGTCCACGTATTTTAATCGCTTTGGTCCCTGAGAAGCAAAACAAAATCACTTTGCTGATTCTCTTGTTTCCCCAATCCTTCAAAGCAAGAATAGATTTTAAAAAAAAAATTGTTTCTTACAAAAGTCACATTACTTACTCTTGGGTACATGGGTGACACACCTGCTGCACAGTACACAGTAGAGGTTAGAAGATGACTCACAGAGGTCTCTCCTTCCACCACGTGGGTTCTGGGATCAAACTCAGGCTATCAGGCTTGGCGACAAGCCCCTGTATCCACTGGGCTGTCTTGCCCACCCAAGCAACGGGTTTTGACGGGTTTCTTCTCTGTAAGCTGTCCATGAGAATCCTCAGCAGCCTTTGTGACCAGGCAGGTTTCCTTCGCTTGGATCTTTGGCTGAAATCTTTTCAGCTTCTTACGTCTTACCTTTCTGCCCTTTCCCGGCAACATCTGTTCCTGGTGGGGTTTTTATTTATTTTTTTAAACTGTGTTTTCTCAAGCATGGCATTCATCTCTCTTCCCTTGCTGGAGAGTGACAGTCTAATTGTCTACCCCGAGCCCTGGCACTGAGTGGATTTTACTCAGTGTTGCTCCAGCAATGTGGGTGTGAGGAGTCAGAGCCACATTGGCAATGCTCCCTGAGATCATCATGGCTGTTTGCTTTAGAAAAGACCTTTTAAAAAATGAAAACTCTCTGATTTGGGATTTCAGCATTTTGCCACAGCAGATAGTTGGTTCCCCAATGTTGTTAGAACTTGCTTCTAATTACAGGACTGTGTCTGTTTCAGCATAGATGGGAATGAATTTATCCCTGGCTTGGAACAAAACCCACTGATATTTGAAAATCCTATGTGACAAATGGCTACTATCACAGAAGACCATTGCCACAGTATGAAAGCCTTTCTTTGCAGTATTAAAAAGCAGCATGTCACAGAGTGGACTTTTAAAGGCAAAATGTGTTTTATGGTCACGTGAAATAATGCATCTTTTAAGGCGGTGCCTCTCCATATGATTGAGTGTTCGTGCTGCATACGTCTTGGGCCTCTTAAGGCTTGTTTCTTTCTCTGCCTTCGTTTTTATAATTATGTCGAGGGTTGCTTGGAAATCCTGGGTCTATCCTGAGGCTCTTTGATATCCAAAAGCATCATTGATGAGATTCTGGGTATTTTGTAAATTTGTAATATGATATTTCTTGATTCATTTATTTGCTTGTTAGTTCATCTACTCATTCACACACACACACACACACACACACACACACACACACACACA
>JADRCD010032651.1:0-17877 GCA_019843815.1 Montemys delectorum
AAAATGTATACAAATGAATTATATATAATTCATTTGTATACATTTTTATATAAACTATAAGACTATCTTTTTAATTTATTTTTTATTAATGATTTTACATTTATATCATATTTATATCACATCATATCATTTATATCATATCAAATGTAAATGATATTAATATCATTTACATTTCAAATGATATCTCCCTTCCTAGATACCCATCCACAACACCCCATCCCATTTTCCTCCTTCCCTCTCCACTTTTCCTCTATTAGGGTGCTCCTCCCCCAACTCACCCACTCCTGGCTCCTCACTCTAGCATCCCCCTATGCTGGGGCATACCTCCACAGGACCAAAGGCCTCCTCTTCCACTGATGTCAGCTAACACCTTTCATTTTTTTTAACTAAAATGAAATTTCTTCCTGTTCTCTCTCCTTCTCCCTCCTTATTCTTGTTTGTCTGTTTCCTCCTCCAAAATGCAGTTTCCCCTTCTTTATTTCTGTTTCCTGTGTATATACATGGAGACATACTTAAATGGCTATTCTGAGTCTACTCAGATTGCCTGTAGGTATGTATTCTTAGGACTGATCCATTATTATGGGTTTAACAAACCAGGAAGCTCATCCCTTGGGAATATTAATTTTCGCTTTTTTTTTTAGCAGTTAATCATCTGCATTTTTCCATCTAGCTATAGAGCACCACAAGAGTTCCCTCATCAATATTTACATGCCAACTTTTTCTGGAACTGTCAGAACTTTAGGTACAATTATTCTTGGATTTCACAGATGCTTTGCTTTTGAGACTAGATGGTACAAACAGAATAATTCCTGATTCCCTCTGGCTCTCACAAACATTCTGGACACATTTCTGAGATGTTCCTTAGTCCTAGGTTACAGATGATGCTGTAGATAATGTTGGTTAAAGGAACCCAACAATTGGCAATGTTTATGTGTTAATGATAAACACATTTTTAGCTGACATTTCCATTTTAAGATTATGCCTTTTTTAACATTATAATATAATTGTATCATTTCCCCTTTATCTTTCTTCCCTCCAAACTCTCATCTACACCTCCAGTCCTTATAAATAGAAACATAGGAGTTAATCATTTGTTTCTATCAAATAAGAAATGTTAATTAGCATATATTTGACTAATGATAGAAGAGTCTCTCAAACAATTGATCATTTGCACTGTGAAATGCATTTTTATCTTTATAGTGAATTTTTCAACTATGTATGAATTATACAAATGGAGCTTAACTTGAAGCAACAGTAAAAATTACTTCCAAAGCCAACCAAAATTAAGAAAAGCAGAAATATATAAAATTACATCATAGTCTTATGTTGTAGAATGGTGGATTTTAAAGTTAGTATCTAGAATATGACTATGAATTAAGATGAAGTATAAATCTGCTAAACTTTTAGAAAGTCTGCATATTTTCTAGCCTTTGTTGAATATGTGTACATTCATGCACATAAATATGTGGTTTTGTGCATATCCTTCCTTAATCCTCATTGTTCTGATCAAGGACAGAACAAATATGAAACATAGTATAATTCTGAGTTGCCTAATTATAAAGCCATAACTGGACTGGAGAAATGGCTCAGGATGAAGGAGTACTTGCCCAAGAGAATTGAACACTTGAGTTCAGATCCAAAACTCACCTAAGATCCTGGACATACCCATCATCATCAGCAACACCAGTGATGGAGAGAGTGAAAACAGAAGGATACCTGGACTGCTTAACCCAGTGCCTAGCTCAGCCACTGACCCTGTTTTAAATTAGAAGGAGGACAAAGAGAGAACAGGATAAGAGATTCATTCGTTTCACTGACAAACACAAGCATATGCGTGTACTGAAACATGAATATCTGAGCATATGTCACACTCACATGAAGATACATAAAATAATTACAAAAAATAAGTTTCATAATAAGGATGGTTACGTTCTTCTCCAGAAATCAAATTTCTTATTTAAGGTATCATAACAAGGGTATTCTGGGAATTTATATAAAACAGCTTTTATTCACTCAAAAGATTTTGATCTAATTTTCCACACAGTTAACTAATTATGTTGTGTGATGCATAAATCAAATATATTAGGTTTTTTATTTGTTACAAAGTGAGGTAATAACATTAAATATGCAAGCAATTAGGTTTTGTTACAAGAAAATTATGCCACAATTTGACATTCTTTCATTTTAATGGAAAGGAAAAAGTTTATAGCAATGCGTGGGGTGCTGAGTGGGGTTCATTGCCTTTCTTTTTCTTCCCTCTTACTTGCATAATTATATGTTAAAGACATTTTCACATGTAAAATATTACAAATTTCTTCAAATAGCAAATTATGGCTCTTCTGAGAGTTTCAGAAAGCAAAGACATCTGGTTTAGGTCTTGAAACTAGAGCTGGGAGTCTATGCAAAGAATTTATATAAAAACATAAGAGGAAATAGAAAAAAATTAATTGTAGGTCCAAGGGACAGTTTAAGAACACTTCCTACCCAGTGCCTTATACACAAATTGATTGAATGATCTTTGGGATGTTTTTTATCAGTATTGTAATGACTACATTAGGTGCATGTTTTTTAAAACCACATGAAGTTACTTTGTATGCATGTTGAACAGCTGGGATGGTTAAGATTTTGAAGTGAAGGATGAAGCACTTTCTTTTCATACATTTTATTGTACCATGATTTTTAATTATGCTGAGATATTGGCTAATAATTATATTAATAGCTATCTGCTATAAAATACCATGCTCTGTTCAATAATGTTAAAAAACCATATACTAAGACAAAAAAGAAACAAAACAAACTAATCCAAGCCACAGCTTTCACTTTCAGCAGTTAAAATACCTGGGACATTTATGATATGGATTTCTGGGAGATTTTATGAAGCTATCTGTGAAGAGACCTGAAAAGTCTACTTAATTTCGTGCTCATCTTGTTATTGATATTTATAAAGTATATACACTTCAAAAATGATTTTCCACAAGGATTTTGATTTGAAGTTCTACGTTAATAGAAGCAAAAAGAAAAGTTTAGTTCTTTGAAATACTTACTTTGTACCTCTTAATGTTTATTATGTATGTCAAATTAATTATATCCATATATTAATAAAAATACTTATGTGTCTACTGTTTTTTTTTAAATTAAATCAAGTAGATATTTACAAAGAAATTTAGGAATATTTAATCAATGTATTTTTTGTCAATTGATACTTCTTGAAGCTCATTACTATAAAGTTTGCAAATGCTTTTCAACATTATTGATTTATTTCAGCTACAGAATGCTTTAATACATTTGATAATATTTTCAAGTTCCTCCACTCATCACACTTCTTAGAAAAATCGTAAACGATATGCAACTAGCTCCCATTTTACAAAAATGCATGTTTACTGTCTCTAGAACTTAAGGGAATGAAGTCTATTGATATAGGTATATTCTCTTTGTATGTTACTCACTAATTTGTCCCTTGAAATGGGAAGAACAGCATGATTTTCTTTAACAAGACCATGTTGCTTGTTTTATAGAATGGGATTTATTGTTGAGTAAGAACTAAATCTAAGTTACTGCTAATACATATGTTTTCTTTAGGAACATTTGTCATCAAGGTGACAGCCAATGATGCAGATGACCCTTCAACTGGCTATCATGCTCGCATCCTATACAACTTAGAACGAGGCCAACCGTACTTTTCTGTTGAGCCAACAACAGGTATGCAAATTAAAAATAATAATACACTATTTCATGATTCTCAAGAGGAAAAATGTGAGCACAAATCATCAGGTTGAAAACATGTTCTACAGTAGATGCCAGGTTTCACCATAGTGGGATGTCATTCACTAATATTTAAATTCACTGATACATTTTGTGATTCAGAGATTGGATTTTCCATATATATATATATATATCTCATAGAATATTTATATGTGTGATAAAAATATATATGCAGCAAATCTTATAAGTCTATCAGGGATAAAAAAAAGAGAAAGAACTGTAAAAATATGGGAAGTAAATATTACAGGAAACTGACCAAACATCATATAGCAAAAGACAGAAAAGCACATTGAAACATCACACCTTCATTAAATATCTGGAGCATGAAGCTAAAAATCAAAAAGGTGCATTTGCATTCTTGACCAAATATCTAATTTACTATATATTAAATATATATGGTGTCAGATTTTAAGAAAGTCCATTACGACACAGCTTTTATTTTGTACACTTCTGTCTTTATATTGGAAACAAGGTCCTTTTATAATTTTATTTTTCTGTTTCTGTCCTTAATTTCTTTTTTGTTCCTATTTCAAAGTGGCTTCTTTAAAATTGGATGTTTTCTTTATTTATATTCTAAGTATTTTCCCCTTTCTTAGTACTACTCCCTTAACCCCCTTCTCCTTGCTTCTATGCGGGTGTTCCCCTACCCACCTACTAACTCTTGCCTCTCCAACCTGGCATTCTCCAATACTGAGGCATCAAGCCTTCATAGGGCCAAGGACCTCTCCTCCCATCGATGCTCCACAAAGCCATTCTCTGCTACATATGCAGCTGGAGCCATTGGTCCCTCCATGTGTACTCTTTGGTTGATGGTTTAGTCCTTGGGAGCCCTGGAGGGGGGGGTCTGGTTGGTTGATATTATTGTTCTTCCTTTGGGATTGCAAATCCCTTCAGCTCCTTCAGTCCTTTCTCTGACTCTTCCATTGGGGACTCCACACTCAGTCTAATGGATGGCTGTCAGCATCTGACTGTGTATTTGTCAGGCTCTGGAAGGGCATCTCAGAGACACCTATATCAGGCTCCTGTCAGCATGCACTTTTTGGCATTCACAATAGTGTCTGCATTTGGTGACTGTATATGGGAATGGGTCCCCAGTTGGGGCAATCTTTGGATGGCCTTTCCTTCAATCTCTGCTCCACACTTTGTCCCTGTACTTGCTTCCATGAGTATTTTGTTTTCCCTTCTAAGAAGGACCAAAGCATCTACATTTTAGTCTTCCTTCTTCTTGAGCTTCATGTGGTCTGTGAATTGTATCTCGGTTATTCCGAGCTTTTGTGCTAATACCCACTTACCAGTGAGTGCATACCGTGTGTGTTCTTTTGTGATTGGGTTACCTCACTCAGGATATTTTCTAGTTCAATCCATTGGCCTAAGAATTTCATGAATTCATTCTTCTTAATAGCTGTTTGGCTTCTAGTTTTAACTGCACCACATAAAGATATAATATGGTACCACCATTGAAGATTTTACTTGGAGCAATGCTTCTTCTGTTACAAGGTACCTCCGTTTAGATTCTTTTGATATATGTATGTATTTTAGGACGCTTCTAGAGTGGTTATATTCCCCATGGCTTTCAAATGATGTTTGGTGTTAGTTATAACTTCCTATACGTTGCCCTTTATTCTTCTCTAACATTATCTTCTTATTCAATTTGTTCTACTTTTTCATTCATATCTCCACAATATTGCATATGATTTTCCCCTTCTTTGAGAGATCCTCTTTTCCACAATAGCATTTTACTAGGTACCTAAACTCTGCGTGTATTTTTATTGTAATATTCACATTGAAAGTTTAAAATCTAACATCCTTGTATAATAAACAACATGTGGTATTTGTATTTTGGGGTCTGGATTACTTCGCCTAGAACATTTTTCCAAGTCCATCTGTTTTTCTCCAAAGAGCTAAATAATGTTACACTTTATAAATGTACTCCATTTTCTTTACCTACTAGTCAATGGATGATGTTTCTAACTTCTGTTAATTATGACTAGAGCAGCAGTGAACATGGATAAACAAGTACCTCTGTTGTAAGGTCTTTTAGCTATATGCTGTTCTAAAACAATATAGAGATTAATTGATTCTCAGATTTTTCAGGAAACTCTACCCTGATTTTGATAATGGCTGAACCAGTTTTCCCTATACTAGGAATAAATTTTCTCCTTTCCCTGCTTTTAATTTTTTTGTTTTATTTTTTCTATTAATATTAAAATATAAAGATTTAATTCTCTCACACAATCTTGTTTGTTAAATTCTGACATCACACTAGACATTTCACCACATAAAGGATTTTTCAGGTTTGACTCTATGACCTCTTATATAATAAGGACAATTTAAAAATTACAAACATGAGCTTTTTTATCATAAAACTTAGAACTGTCTAGTAAACATGGGGATATCAATGAATACATATGTTTAATCAGTCAAGAATTGCCAAGTGAACATAAAAGTTCAAATGAGAAAGGAAAAGTAAGGGTAACTTTAGATTTCTTGTAAAGGAACATTTTGTTGAATCCAGGATGGTGATCTAAGTCTGGACCAAATTGAAGTAAAGAATAGACTGGCTTCCTGAGTTATGGAGAAAATATAAAAGACAGACATTCATTCTTTAATTGGGAAAAATCGAGGCTCCTGAAATACTTAGGTTGAACTTGCTATACTGTTGTATTAGGGTTATAGTCTTCTTTAGTGTTGAATTTTACAATTGGTACAGATCTCTGTGTTAGTAGCTAGCACACATCAGAAAGAGTGTTACATTGTGGGATGCTTAAGATGTTAGCTAGAAAAAGGTCATAAGAAAAAATAACTGTAATTGTATTATTTATTTTTAAAAGGAGTCATAAGAATATCTTCTAAAATGGATCGAGAGTTGCAAGACACATACTGTGTAATTATTCAAGCCAGGGACATGCTTGGTCAGCCTGGAGCCCTGTCAGGAACAGCGACTGTATCAATTAAGCTGTCAGATATCAACGATAACAAGCCAATATTCAAAGAAAGTAAGTAGGGAGGAACTTGAATTTCCGTTTTAGTTTATATCATGTGAATACGCAGCTTAAAATTACATAAAATAAATGTGCTATTTTTATACAGTTGAATTGTTCTAACGTGAAAACATCAGAGAAACGGTAATATATCTGTGCTCTACTGCTGCAGTGACAAACTCCCACAAGTTAATGACTTATCTACTGTTTAAAAAATCTTTAATATGGGCTCACTAGGCTACAATCAAAATTCCCTGGACATTTCCTATATCTCTTGGGCACAAGCTTCTTCATTCTTTATTAGACTGTTGACATTGTTCTGGTGTTTGTGTAGCTAGTATTAGACAGAGTTTCCTTTAATGGCTGTTAGCTGGGCATCAATCATAAATCCAAAGGTTGCCTGATAATTCTTGCTGACCACACATCTCATCAGCATCTCGTAAACTAAATATTTTTCACATTTACACATCTATGCAAAAATATTTTTGCTTCTATTTCCACTTTGATGATTTCTCATGATTAGAGTAGAAAGCTAAATGATTCAAGGTAAATTCTCTATGTCAAGGCCACCTTATTAGCAGTTTAACTCTATCTGCAAGTTTGATTCCTTTTGTGATTTCAAGAAACACATTCACGAACTCACAGGGAATTTGGATTAACACCTTTGTGGAACTGTTTTTTTTTTTTTGCATCTGTAATAATAATTTAACAAGTAATTTTAGTTTTTGTTCTTACAGGAAGAAAAAGTTACATTTGCTCTAATCATTTATTGTATACATCAAATCATGAGAAATTTTCAGGTAGTCATAACTTACGAACAAAAATAGAATTTACAAATATTTTTTAAAACATGAACAATTATCAATTATTATTAAAACCACAGGATGAAGAGAATAGTAGATATGTTCATCAACCGTATCATAATTTTTGGATTTTGATTATAGATATGCTGAAATGAAACTGTCATTCTGTTTGGCTTCCAGTTTTAACAGAGTTAAATATTTTGTTAGGCTGTTTTTATTTTGTCACTTTTGTATATTTTTTCTTGTTATTATTTTGTTGTGTTTATGTATTTTTAAGGTCTGGTCTCAGTCTGTAGGGCCCAATGATTCCCAACTCATGTCAATTGTTCTGCCTCAGTTTTTCCAAGTACAGAGAAGAATCATGAGATATAGCATCTGGTAAAACTATCTTTTAATTGCCTGTGCTTCTGCCTGCCTATCTTTCACATTCCTCAGAAATGTTTCCTGTTGCAATTCTCCCTATATAGTAGCACCTTCACTGACAGGATGGCACTTTACCTAGTTGTTTATGCATCCTGTCCAATCAGTATATGTGGAAAAGTTGAACTTTCGTCCTTGCTGTTACTCATGGGTTTTAGTGGATTTACAGTTATTGTAGAGTTTCATGTGTAAGCATATACAAAACTTTCCTTCTCTAATGATTATAGAAATAATCCTACTCAGCCAGTCCTTCCAGTTACAGAAATATTAAATCATTTAGCCTAACAAAAGAGTGTTATATACTTCGTAATGACATCGGTCAGTAATTTAAAAAGACAGATATAGCACATATAACACTGGTGGTACTAGACTAAAATGGAATTTCTTCCTTTATGTATACTGCACAGTTTTAAGATGTGGCATATTTTGAAAAGCTCATGCTGTAGTGTCACCTATCCCTTGAATTTCTTATGGTTAGGTATTTCTCATTCCAATTAATTAACAACTTCAAGTGTCATAGTTCTCATGCAGAAATCTTATTGTCTGAAATGTTTGAAATCAGTCTTAATGAATTAATCAAGTCAAGCACTACACTGCATGCAAAATTAGTGATTTAGTTCATAGCATACCGTGTCAAATAGACTTCAAGTAAAATTTCTTACTTTGTCTGAATTGATGATTGATACAACAAATGTCATGAGTAGTTCTTGTTTTTAATAGTCTGTTAGCAAACTAGCATATACACAGACATAACACGTAGACACATACACATCACACGCACACCATATCATACCACACACATACTCACACATTCACACATTTAACCCACCCACACACACACATACTCATACACACATACATATGGAGACACAAAGGCTTCCTACACACATACAGATGAATACTTAAAATCCAGACATATAAGTACACAACTCATTATCATTTGATAATGGAAAATAATTTTGTTGAAAGGTTTTAGCCATTTGTTTTCATGTTTTATTTTTCACACCAAAACTTGAATAGTCTGAGAATTCTCTTGATTTTTCCCTTAAAATGCTTAAGAGCTTCCTACTACTTCAGTTCTCTGCTCTTGTTTCACATCACTACCTTCATCTCTCCTCTTATCATAATGTGTCCTCATCTAATTTTTGTGCTTGTATCATGGATCTACTTTTCTCTACTCCACATAGCTTTAGCGAAATTGATAGATACACAGCAGATATCCCGACCATAGTGTTTCATCTCATGGGAAAGAGTCAAATCAATGGGACAAACTAATTTCAAGTAATGTTTAAAAGGGATCTGACTTTATTGCCCTGTCCATGAGGACATAAATCAAACTCTACCATTTGTCCTCTGCTCTGTTCTTAGAACACTTTGATTTTTTTGATATTCTAGTATTTTATTTCCTAAAATATCACTAATTTCAGTTCATATCCCAAAGTCTTTTCAACTATGAGTGCATCTTACATTTGCAAAAATGTAAAACAATCCTACTACAGTATCACCTTCCCACTGACAGATAGCATGATGATTACCTGCTTCCTTTTTTTAAATTAGATATTTTCTTTATTTACATGAATATTTCTCCTTTCCCAGTTTCCCCTCCAAAAAACAAACAATCAAACAAACAAACAAAAACAACAAGAACAAACCCCTGTTGCCTCCCCCCTCCCCATGCCTGCCACCCCACCCTCTCCCACTTATTGGCCCTGCCATTCTCCTACACTGGGGCACAGAACATCATCAATAGGAGGAGAGGACCTCGGTCTTGTGAAGGTTCTGTACCTGCTTCCTTTTTAAGACCATAAACTAAAGAAAAAAATCTATATGCACATTGCATCTCATATTATCAGAAAAGTTTAGAACATGACTTTGAAAGAAGTTTATGTTGAAACAACATTAAAAAATAAAAGGTGAATCGAATAGAAAAAAATGTTGAAGAAAGAAATACTTTGGTTATTTCTAGTTTTGAGAAAAGTAGTTTAATATAAACTCAATAATATATAAGTCCAAAGATTAATATTTGCATCATTTTTATGACTTATTTTTATTTAGTTGTATGTGTCTGACTATACCGTATAGGTATATGTTAAAAGACAGCATTCAGATCCTGAGAACATGGGTTGCAGCTATTTGTGTGGCACCTGAGATAAGATAGGTTCTGAGAATAGAGCTTGGACCCTCTGAAGAGTAGTCAGCGCAATTAACCATTAATCTAATGCTCAATTCCCATATGCTACTTTTAAAAATTTTTTTATTTTTATTTTTTCCATAAACTACTTTTAAATGTATGATAGCAAGTCACTATTTTACTTTCTGCAATCACACATGTTTTTTCAACTGAAAGAAATTCTAGGAAACAAATTATTATTTTTCTTATAAAAATAAAGTGGTAGAATATCAGTAATATTTAACTAGTACTTCTTTTATGTTTAAAAGAATACAAAACTTCCAAAGGAAATCTGTAAAATGATTTGAGGAATGTCATTAAAATTGTAGCTAGCAAAAATGGCATGGCTTTTCCTAGAGACTACAAATACAATATGCTAAAATTGCAAGTTTCATATGTTAAAAATGTATCCAAAATATCTGGAATTTTGCTTGTAAAGGTTTCTACCGCTTCACTGTACCTGAATCTGCACCCAGTGGGACATCTGTAGGGAAAATTATGGCGTACGATGATGACATAGGAGAAAATGCGGAGACGGAGTACAGCATTGAAGATGATTCAGAAACATTTGACATAATCATTGACAATGAGACCCAAGAAGGGGTAGTTGTACTTAAAAAGGTACATCAATTTAAATTATTAACTTTAATGAGTAGTGAAAATCTAAACAAAAATATATAATTATTTACGGTTGTTGGTTATATTTTGCTTCACTAATAGTTTAACTGAAGATCTCATGAGATGTAGCTTGGAAATGCAATTAATTTAGAAAAGAGTGATGTAATTTTATAAAGTACTTTTTAATTTGCATGTTCAAATTTAAAAAATTTCAGGTGAAGAGTAATTGGGAAAAATGCCTTAACTAATAAAACATTAATTCTCAATTTTCTAAAACATTTAAGCTCATACATTTATAATTTTATTATGGAAGTAAATTACAGTTATTTCAAATATAGTAGAGTTATAAGTAAGCCCTAGTTTTGATTCCTGAGTAATGAGTATAGGAGATGAACTTGCATATATTAAAATCAAACCAAGATTAAAATAATTAAAACATGAATAAGTTAATGCTTTCCTTTTTCAAGTTAAACCTTGTTTCACTGATATTATTTCTTCTCAACATACTGCATTTTTCGTAGAAAGTTGATTTTGAGCATCAAAGCCACTATGGCATTAGAGCTAAAGTTAAAAACTGTCATGTTGATGAAGAGCTTGCACCTGCCCATGTTAATGCCTCCACAACCTACATTAAAGTTCAAGTAGAAGATGAAGATGAACCTCCTGTTTTCTTCTTACCATATTACGTATTTGAAATTCCTGAAGGAAAGCCATATGGAACAATTGTAGGGACAGTTTCTGCCATAGACCCAGATCGAAGACAATCTCCTATGAGGTAAGTATTTAGATATGAACATTAAAATTTTGGTAATGAATGAATGAATGATAAGTTTGAATGAAATAATATTTATTGAAAATGTAAAATAAGGCTTTTGTAAACTGTATTTCTCCATATAGTACTTAAGAGATTTGTGTCAATGGAATAAATAAGTATAAATAGCTTAAATGTTTTTCAAAATGCCTTGAAAAAGTCAAGGTGGAAAATATGTAATAGGCAATCCTGACCTAAAATACAGCACAATACCCATGTGTGTGAGTGTGTGTGTGCAAATGTGTGTGTGTACATGTGGGCTTGCTCATGGTAGATGTGTTTGGAGGACAGATAACAACTTCTGGGGAGTGATTTTATTCTTTTCCAATGTGGGCCCAAGATATTAAAATTAGATTTTCAGTTTGGTGACAAAAACCTTAATCAACTAAGCTATCTTGCTATCCCCTCAAATAGGGAATAGATATGAGGGAATAGAAAATCTTAAATATACCACTTCATACTACAAATTATGGCAATCCATATTTCACTTATATGAATAATAGTTAATTAAAATTATTTTTAAAAATTCAAAAAAATTCTAGGAATAAAGAAATAAAAGGACTTAAGAAAATGGGTGCAATAAATTTCTGTGTAGTTGAGAAACAAATATTTCCTAATTATTAAAAAAAGCATAGTTTTAGTTGTGAAATTGTGGTTGGTTTGCCAAAATAGGAAGTGGAATCTAATTGAATATAAAATCCATTATTTTACATATTTTCTTTCACTGATTTTCCTTTCCCACTAACTTTTCAGAGCCCACTATCCAGAGAACTTTGTAATCTTGTACACATTGGTTACTTTACTCTTTGGATTCACAGCTTAGAACCAGAAGGAGTACTTGTGTGGTCTTCAGATAAACGTATACATTATTTCCTTAAAAAAAGAAAAAAGTTCTTTCCTTAGGATGTAGCCTTAAAAATGCATGTTTATTGATAAAATTCTAATTATCTGTTAACTGGGACCAAGGTTATGATTTATTATTTTTCACAAGTCCAATAAAATCTAACACTAGAAATTCTGGCTAGGCTTTCTAAACACTTAATTTCATGATTTGCACAAAAACTTGTGTTTATAAGAAGCTTATCAGAAGGTATGAACAAAAGATCATTGCACTTATACAACTATATAAAATCTTCTTGATAAGACATTTGACTGCTTTATCTGTGCTAAGAATTATTTCCAAAGACATGTTGAGTGATAACACCCACTTTTTTAAGAATAGGATATTTTTGGGACACAGTTACAGTAGAGATAAAAGCAAGGGAAAGGGTTGAACTTATTACAAAATGACTGCAGACATTTAAGAACTCTGAGTTACACAGGGAAAAGATTGCCATGTACCATGTACTCGGATACTGAAGTGTTGCTTGTAAAAGCCATGGGATAGTTATGATTCTCAAGACTCCGGAAGTCAAAAAAGGAAAGGGCTTGTTCTTCATGAGAAACTTGAAAGACATGGCTGCACTGCATGAGAGTATATTTTAGATGAGATTATATTTCTATAAACCGATTTACTATATTCTGCATCATATATATACATATATTAGTATTACATGAAAACTTCCAAGAAGAATTTTATTTTATAATACTTTTTTCTTTTTTCTTAGATATTTTCTTTATATACATGCCATGTGATATTTCCTTTGCCAGTTTCCCCTCCAAAAATAAAATAAAATAAAATAAATAAACAAACAAAAAGCAAAAAATAACCCTGTTCCCTGTCACCTCCCCTCCCCCTGCTCACCAACCCACCTACCTGGCTTCCTGGCCCAGGCATTCCTCTACACTGGGGCATAGAACCTGAAGAGGACCAAGAACCTCTCCTCCCATTGATGACCAACTAGACCATCCTCTGCTATACATATGCTGCTGGAGCCATGAGTCCCATCATGTGTACTCTTTAGGTGGTGGTTTAGTCTCTGGGAGCTCTGAGGGTACTAGTTAGTTCACATTGATGTTTGTCATAAGGGGCTGCAAACCCTTCAGCTCTTTGGTTCCTTTCTTTAACTCTTTCATTGGGGACCCTGTGCTCAGTCCAATGGACGGCTTTGAGCCTCCACTTCTGTATTAGTCGGGTACTGTCAGAGCCTCTCAGGAGACAGCTATATCAGGCTCCTGTCATCCATCACTTGCTGGCATCTAATAGTGTCTAGATTTGATGACACAATATGGGAAGGTTTCCCAGGTGGAGCAGTCTCTGGATTGTCCTTCCTTCAGTCTCTGCTCCATGGTTAGTCTCTGCAATTTCTTCCATGAGTATTTTGTTCCCCCTTTTAAGAAGGATAGAAGTATCCACACTTTGGTCTTCCTTCTTCTTTAGTTTCTTGTAGTTTGTGGATTGTACTTTGTGTACTATGATCTTCTGGGCTAATATCCACTAATCAGAGAGTGTACACCATGTGTGTTCTTTTGTGATTGGGTTACCTCACTTGGGATGACATTCTCCAAATCCAGTCATTTGCTAAGAATTTCATGAATTCATTGTTTTTAATAGCTGAGTAGTACTCCATTGTGTACTGTGTACATTATCTGTATCCATTCGTCTGTTCAGGGACATCTGGGTTCTTTCCACTTTCTGGCAATTATAAATAAGGCTGCTATAAACATAGTGGAGCATGTGTCTTTATTACATGTTGGAGCATCTTCTGGGTATATGCCCAGGAGTGGTATAGCTGGGTCCTCTGGTAGAACTATGTCCAATATTGGAAGGAACAGCCAAACTGATTTCCAGAGTGGTTGTACCAGTTTGCAATCCCATCAGCAATGAAGGAGTGTTCCTCTTTCTCCACAACCTTTCCAGCATCTGCTGTCACCTGAGTCTTTTATCCTAGCCATTCTGGCTTGTGTGAGGTGGAATCTCAGGGTTCTTTTGATTTGCATTTCATTGATGACTAAAGATGCTGAACATTTTGTTAGGTGCTTCTAAGCCATTCAGTAATCCTCAGTTGAGAATTCTGTATTTGTTCTGTACCCCATTTTTAATAGGGTTATTTCGTTCTCTGGAGCCTAACTTCTTGTGTTCTTTGTATATATTGGATATTAGCCCTCTATCAGATATAGGGTTGGTAAAGGTCTTTTCCCAATTTGTTAGTTGCCATTTTGTCCTCTTGACAGTGTCTTTTACCTTACAGAAGCTTTGTAATTTTTGAGGTCCCATTTGTCAATTCTTAATCTTAGAGCATAAGCTATTGGTGTTCAGGAAATTTTCTCATATTCCCATGTGCTCGAGGCTCTTCCCCACTTTCTTTTCAATTAGTTTCAGTGTATCTGGTTTTATGTGGAGTTTCTTTATCCACTTGGACTTTAGCTTTGTACAAGGACATAGGAATGGATCTATTTGCATTCTTCTACATGCTAACTGCCAGTTGAGCCAGCACCATTTGTTGAAAATGCTGTCTGTTTTTCCACTGGATGGTTTTAGATACTTTGTCAAAGATCAAGTGACCATAGGTATGTGGGTTCATTTCTGGTTCTTCAATTCTATTCCATTGATCCACCTGCCTGTCACTGTACCAATATCACACAGTTTTTTATCACAATTGCTCTGTAGTACAGCTTAAGGTCTGGAATGGTGATCCCACCAGAGGTGCCTTTATTGTTGAGAATAGTTTTTGTTATCCTAGGTTTTTTGTTATTCCAGGTGAATTTGCAAATTGCTCTTTCCAAGCCTGTGAAGAATTGAGTTGGGATTTTGATGGGGATTGCATTGAATCTGTAGATTGCCTTCGGTAAGATGGCCATATTTACTATATTAATCCTGCCAATCCATGAGCATGGGAAATCTTTCCATCTTCTGAGATCTTCTTCAATTTCCTTCTTCAGAGACTTGAAGTTCTTGTCAAACAGATCTTTTACTTGCTTAGTTAGAGTCACACCAAGGTATTTTATATTATTTGTGACTATTGTGAAGGGTGTTGTTTACCTAATTTCTTTCTCAGCCTGTTTATCCTATGTGTAGAGGAAGGACACAGATTTGCTTGAGTTAATTTTATATCCAGCTATTTTGCTGAAGTTGTTTATCAGGTTTAGGAGCTCTCTGGTGTAATTTTTGGAGTCACTTAAGTATACTATCATATCATCAGCAAATAATGATAATTTGATTTCTTCCTTTCCAATTTGTATCCCTTTGATTTCCTTTTGTTGTCTAATTGCTCTGGCTAGGATTTCAAGTACAATATTGAGTAGGTAGGAAGAGAATGGACAGCCATGTCTAGTCCCTGATTTAAGAGGGATTGTTTTAAGTTTCTCTCCATTTAGTTTGATGTTGGCTACCAGTTTGCTGTATATTGCTTTCACTATGTTTAGGTATGGGCCTTGAATTCCTGATCTTTCAACACTTTTATCATGAAGGGATATTGGATTTTGTAAAATGCTCTCCTAGCATAATGAGATGATCATATGTATTTTGTTTTTGAGTTTGTTTATATAGTGAATTACGTTGATATTCAACCATCCCTGCATTCCTTGGGATAAAGCCTACTTGATCATGATGGATGATCATTTTGATGTGTTCTTGGATTCAGTTTGCAAGAATTTTATTGGGTATTTTTGCATTGATATTCATAAGGGAAATTGGTCTCAAGTTTTCTTTGTTAGGTCTTTGTGTGGTTTAGGAATAAGAATAATTGTGGATTCATAGAACAAATTGGGTAGAGTACCTTCTTTATCTATTTTGTGGAATAGTTTGAGGAGTACTGATTTTAGGTCTTCTTTGAAGATTTGTTAAATCTGTGCACTAAACTCATCTTGTCCTGGGCTTTTTTTGGTTGGGAGACTATTAATGACTGTTTCTGCTTCATTAGCAGATATGGGATTCTTTAGATTGCTTATCTGATATTGACTTAACATTGGTGCATGGTAACTGTGTAGAAAATTGTCCATTTTATCTAGGTTTTCCAGTTTTGTTGAGTATAGGCTTTTCTAGTAAGATCCCATGATTTTTCCAATTTCCTCAGTGTCTGTTGTTATGTCTCCCTTTTCATTTCTGTTCTTCTTAATTAGGATACTGTCTCTTGACCCTCTAGTTAGTCTGACTAAGGGTTTATCTATTTTGTTGATTTTCTCAAAGAACCAGCTCCTGGTCTGGTTGATTCTTTGTGTAGTTCTTTTTGTTTCTATTTGCTTGATTTCTGCCCTGAGTTTGATTTTTTCATGCCTTTGACTTTTCTTGGGTGAATTTGCTTCTTTTTTTTTTTTTCTTTTTTTTTTTTTTTTAGCACTTTCAGATGTGTTGTCAAATTGCTGGTGTATGGTCTCTCTAGTTTCTTTTTCAAGGCACTTAAGGCTATAACTTTTCCTCTTAGGACTGATTTTCATTGTATCCCATAAGGTTGGGTATCTTGTGACTTCAATTTCATTAAACTCTAGAAAGTCTTTAATTTCTTTCTTTATTACTTCCTTGACCAAGTTATTGAGTAGAGTGTTGTTAAACTTTCACGTGTATGAGTTTTCTATTGTTTATGTTGTAGTGGAGGAACAACATTAGTACATGATGATCTGATAGGATGTAAGGAATTATTTCAGTCTTCTTGTATCTGTGGAGGCCTGTTTTGTGACCAGTTATATGGTCAATTTTGGAGAAGGTACCACGAGGTGCTGAGAAGAAGGTATATCCTTTTGTTTCAGGATAAAAAGTTCTATAGATATCTGTTAAATCCATCTGTTTCATAACTTCTGTTAGTCTCACTGTGTCTTTGCATAGTTTCTGTTTACATGATCTGTCCATTGTAGAGAGTGGTGTGTTGAAGTCTCCCACTATTATTTTGTATGGTGCAATGTGTGCTTTGAACTTTAGTAAAGTTTCTTTTATGAATGTAGATGTCCTTGCATTTGGATCTCAGAGGTTCAGAATTGAGAGTTCATCTTGGTAGATCATACTTTTGATGAGTATGAAGTGTCCCTTTTTTTTGATCACTTTAGGTTGAAAGTCCATTTTATTCAATATTAAAATGGCTGCTACAGCTTTTATCTTGAGACAATTAGCTTTGAAAGTTGTTTTTCCTCCTTTTACTCTGAGGTATTGTCTGTCTTTGTCACTGAGGTGGATTTCCTGTATACAACAAAATGTTGAGTCCTGTTTACGAATCCAGTCTGATATTCTATGTCTTTTTATTGGGGAATTGAGTCCATTGATATTAATAGATATTAGGGAAAAGAAATTGTTGCTTCCTGTTATTTTTGTTGTTAGAGTTGGAATTCTGTTCATGTGGCTCTCTTCTTTTAGTTTTGTTGGAAGATTACTTTCCTGCTTTCCCTAAGATGTAGTTTTTCTTCTTGTTTTAGAGTTTTCCATTTATTATTCTATGAAGGGCT
>JADRCD010032670.1:0-16329 GCA_019843815.1 Montemys delectorum
AAAAGACATAAAGAGCACAAAGAACACAAAGAACAGAAATGTCTATGACCACAGTTTTCACAAGTATCTCACCACTTTCCTCTTTAAAATTTCAGGAAGCAGTATTTATTGCTAGGAATGAAGTCTGACTGTGTTACACTTTCATAGATTACTACATCTTAGCCTTGGAACTCTGTAACTATCTCATAATCAGGAATGTTCCCATCACCATTTTTGCTTCACAACATTTTGTTCATTAAAGACAAAAGTCTCTATGTGTTGGTTTGATGTCATTTCTTATTTCTAGGCAATGCCCAAAATGGAAAAGTCAATACTCTTGAAATATATAGAGTATAAAAGTTGTAAACAGCCAATAAAGCCATTTTCTTATTTCTTTGTTCCTACAGAAACTCCACATATTGCATGAAGGTGTCAATGTCCTTGACTGTTGCAGAGAATGAATCAGGCCTCTGCTACAATAGCAGGATCCGCTACTTAGAGAAATCTGAAGTTACCAAAAGAAAGGAGATCTCCTGCCCAGACATGGATGACTTTAAGAAGTCTGATCAGGAACCTGATGTTGTATGGTACAAGGTAACTTAGCATGAAGTCAAATTAATTTTTTAACATTATTTAATAGCAGCCTTGGGGATTGAGATGGTATTGCCAGCTTTTGATATTAAACAATTTTCTGGGAAGAATGAACAGATTTACAAACAAATGACTTGGAGGTATAACTCCTATATGTCATTGACTTTCATGCATTTCCATCAGCAGATCTCAGAAGCTGACTCACTTTGCCCAACTGCAAAAAAAAAAAAATCTACTGGAGCAAGTAAAGATAAAGATTTAAAAAAAAAACACAATACAAATTAGTTGGTAAACAAATAGAAATACTATGTTCTATGAAGAAGAAAGGCCCATCAGTATCAGTATCACAGGCCAACCTATGAAGAATAACCACTGTTACCATGTTATACAAGATGAGCTTCTACAGTAAGAGGCAGAAGTGACAAATAGGGTTTGTGCTGCTCATGTAAACACAGTTAGGAACACAGTTAGGGTTATGGTTAGCTGGGTGTAACATTCAAAGGTCTAATGGAAAGGCATTGAATAAAGAATATATTTACTTAGGTAGAGACAGTATTGAAGAAAACATGAGTGGACACTGCTAGCTCTTAGTCCTAAGGAACAGTCAGTGGAATCCAGAAAGAATGAAAGTGGTCTTTCAAGAGTAGTAGCTTTAGAAGAACATATATGAAGGTAATAAACAAGAAAAGAGAGGATATAATAAGTAGCATAACCTCTCTTAACACATGCCTACATTTTGAAGCCCATTGTCTCCTCCTCCCAATATAACACAGGACAAAAGCAAATAGGTAGAATAAGGCCTTCACTAGACCTAGACTATAGCATACATGGACAGGCCTGGTAGAAAGCAGAGAATAATTGCACAACTTTTAGATACATTGTTCTTGCTACAATAATGGAGCCTTATAGTTCTAAAATATTTTCTAGACCATAACACTTACCACTTTATACAGGTTTATATATGATAGCCACAGGTAATCAAGTACATTTTTTGTAGGTGGTATGTGCATTACTGGACCTGATTTCATGAGAGTTTAATCTGGTTGTTTCTGTAGGATTCTGTGGCCCTGTGCTTCCCAAGGATTCCTATATCTGAACTTTCAAAGCTGGTAGAAAAATTTACATTTGGAAACACGTTCATTTTCACACTTAGAGTAACTTACTAACAGATACCAAGAGAATGTGCTCACCAGTCACTTCCACTCTTTTTTTTTCCTTAACAAAGATATTATTGTTACAAATAATATTTATTCCTTCAAGTAGACTTGAAATTTAATGGGACCTTTCATACTATCATCAAAGTCCTTTGCATCTATTAAGTAATTATTATATTCTATTCTCTACAATAAGCTTGGTCTCTACATTATCCTATCTAAATGTCAATACAATTCTGTATGGTGAGTGTTTTATGCTTTTTAATAAAGAGAAAGAATCTTAGAGAGAAACAACACATTACATTTATTTATTGTGTGTATATGCATATACCATAGCTGTGTTCAGACACACCAGAAGAGGGCATCAGATCCCACTACAGATGGTTGTGAGCCACCATGCGAGTGCTGGGAATTGAACTCAGGACCTCTGGAAGAGCAGTCAATGCTCATAACCACTGAGCCATCTCTCCAGCCCGAGAGAGCATTTTCTTAATTACTATGCTTTTCTACAATGATTCAGTTTTGGTTATCAATCATTCTATATGATGCAGGATTCATGAAAACCAGCGATGCTTCTACCCCCAAAAATAAATAAATAAAAAAAAGAGTTCACTTCAATTTTGTAGAAGGGAAAGGCAAGTTGACCTACCCCAGAGATAGCAGCAGCAGGAGATAAATTCAAGGTCAGCAAGCTCTTTGTGCAGTAATTCATTCTATCTCATCTTCTTATCTTCTGCTAACTTCCTTCTGCCCCTTTACTTATGTCTTTCAACACCCCTAGCCACTCACTCCTGGGGAAATACTACCCCTCACTCCCCTCTACAAATGAACCAATAAATCCAGAACAAAAGGATTTCTAAGCTCTGCCTCAATAATGTCTAAAGTCTTTACTAACTTTGAATGTATCTTAACTGATAGAAAAGCATAAAATTGCATGTAAGAACTGGATAATGTGATGTTTTAATGTATGTGTACATTTTGCAATATTAATATTGCAATATTTACATTAGATTAAAGGAATCTATGTCCTCAGGCAAGTAGCATTTTTTTGTGGTGAGAACATTCAAAATCCTTTCTTTTAGTTATTTTTAAAAAATTCAATACCTTGTTAATTATAGTCAACTTACTATAAATTAATACTATACCACAAACCATTGATCCTCTATAAATGTAAATTCAAGAAGTTAACTCTTTCCTCTTCCCTTACACTGTGAGTTCTGCTCTCAACTTCTAAGTGATGCTTTTTGCATTCTGCATGTGAGTGAAGTCATTTGGTACATTTTTTTTTTTTTTTTTTTTTTGCACCTGACTTCAGTTAATACAATAATCTCTAGTTCTCACCATGTTGTCACAAGTGACAGAATTTCTAGGATGTCATAATTTTTTTCCAGTTACCATTACACTCTATCTGTATAACACATTGTCTTTATTCATTAGTTGTACATGTTAGTAGTCCCTGATATCCTGCATTTTGTTTGCCTCTTTGTTTGTTTGTTTGTTTTCCGTAAAATTTGCCCCTTTCCCTTATTACACTAAATGTTTCTTCTGTGCATTGACTCCATCCTTAGAAGTACTATATAAATATTCTATCCCCATTTTGTAGAAGAAGAGACTAGAGACTCAGATAAAAAAAAAACTAAATAGTAATATATGCCTTTCCTGTTGCATATGACACTAAAGAACCTCTGAGGCATGTAAATCTGTTGTTGACCACTGATTCTCATTTGAAAGTTCAAGCAAACCCTAGAAGATGCTTTGAGGTACTGGAAAAATATTTCCTTCTTGAAGTTAATATTTGAGTACACCACTCTGTACAAATATTTAAGTCTGTATATCCTACTTGGCAATACAGGAAGGGGCGTTTTACTGTCTATAGAACTGCTATATAAAGTGGAGGATATATTTGTACAGAGTTCATTCTGGGACAAAACCTAATTTTGAAAGATCTTATGTCTTATTTTCCCAGTCCTTTTGTAGCTATCTTTGTTTGTTTAGTTGGTTTTTTTGTTTTTGTTTTGTTTTTCAAGACAGGGTTTCTCTGTGTAGCCCTGGCTGTCCTGGAACTCACTCTGTAGACCAGGCTGGACTCAAACTCAGAAATCCGCCAGCCTCTGCCTCCCAAGTGCTGGGATTAAAGGCGTGCACCACCACTGCCTGGCTGTAGCTATCTTTTCAAATATGCAACTTTTATAATCTTATTTTTAGTCTGTTCACCTATATTCCTTTAATTGTCTCTCTAGCACTGTTACTCTTATACTCTCTTGTGAGTTTCCAAGATTGTATAAAATATGTTAGCGGTGACCTCTTAAAGGCTATTGTCCTCCTCTTACCTGTTTCACAGAAATGAGGCTTAGCTAGTATATATTCACAAAGGGATACTGAGATACTAGGAATGTATTCACAAAGTTGGATGAGCAAGCCAATTTTGTCTGTGAATATAATACAAGGGATATAAGTGGGCCAACTGGCTTCTATTGTATTTCATTGGTTAACAGAAGGAGGAGAGGAGAGGAGCTGCACTTTTAGAAATTCTTCCTGATATTATATGAATGATGACTAGACACTGGGGTAAAATATTACATAGCTTTTATTAGCATTTTAGAAATGAGTTGGAAGAATATTTTCTTTCTGAATTAAGAACATTTAGTATCTTCTTATTCTCTGATAACAGTTTTCATAAGAGCATCAAACCTTTTTGGATATTTTCTTCATTTTTTTACATTACTTTTCATCTGAATGTATTTATTTAACATGATTGGACCCATTATACAATTTTTCATACATGTATAGAATATATGTGTTTTTGCTATGCCATTCCATTACTGCAGTTTGTCCCCCTTTATCTCATCCCTTAATTTCCCCCAGCAAGTTTATACTTCATTAATCCAATTTCTAAAGGAAAAGGACCTCTAGCTTTTCAAGAATATTAATAGTACAAACATCACATTGTCCTTTGACATGAAATATTATTCTAGCTTGAATAGTTGCCTCAGTTGGTATAGCCCAATGTTAACGAAGAAAAAGATGGTAGTTTGAATTTTTCTTGTAGGCCTATATAATTATTGATGTTTTTCATTAGTTATAATTTGTACTGACTGAGAATAAATGATTTCATATTCACTCATTCATTCATTCAATAGATCATTGCCTCAATGCTTACTTTCTGGATAACAACCTGGGTAAGAGACCATACTAGAACGGCAATGGTGTAGTGACCAAAGTAAATGCATGGCACCATTCTCCTGGGGGTACTATATAAATAAACTGGCTCTTCTCAGTGCTCTAAGAAGGATATGTTTCAATCAAAACATGTAAGAATAGCTTCTACTCATGACTAACAACATCATTGTATTGAGTCAAGGGCAATACAGATGCATGTTCTTCACTGTACTGGCTGGTTTTGTGTCAACTTGACACAAGATGGAGTTATCACAGAGAAAGGAGCTTCAGTTGAGGAAAGGCCTCCATGAGATCCAGCTGTAAGGCATTTTCTCAATTAGTGATCAAGGGGGGAGGCCTCTTGTGGGTGGTACCATCTCTGTGCTTGCAGTCTTGGGTCTGTAAGAAAGCAAGATGTGTAAGCCAAGGGAAGCAAGCCAGTAAGAAACATCCCTCCACAACCACTCGAAATCAGTTTGTCAGTTCCTCTGGAAATTGGACATAGTTCTACCAGAGGACCCAGCTATACCACTCCTGGGCATATATCCAGAAGATGCTCCAACATGTAATAAGGACACATGCTCCACTATGTTCATAGCAGCCTTATTTATAATAGCCAGAAACTGGAAACAACCCAGATGTCCCTCAACAGAGGAATGGATACAGAAAGTGTGGTACATCTACACAATGGAGTTCTACTCAGCTATTAAAAACAATGAAGTTATGAAATTCTTGGGGAAATGGATGGATCTGGAGAATATCATCCTGAGTGAGGAAACCCAATCACAAAAGAACACACATGGTATGCACTCTCTGATAAGTGGTTATTAGCCCAGAAGTTCAGAATACAGGAAGAACAACCCACAAACCACAAGAAACTCAAGAACAAGGAAGACCAAAATGTGGACATTTCATTCTTTCTTAAAAGGGGGAACAAAATACCCACAGAAGGAGTTGCAGAGAATAACTATGGAGCAGAGACTGAAGGAAGGACAAGCCAGCCTAATATAGCTATCTCCTGAGAGGCTCTGACAGTACCTGACTAACACAGAGGTAGAGGCTCACAGCCATCCATTGAACTGAGTACAGGGTCCCCAATGAAGGAGTTAAAGAAAGGACCAAAGGAGCTGAAGGGTTTGTAGCCCCTTAGGATGAACAACAATATGAACTAACTAGTACCCCTCAGAGCTCCCAGATTGGACTTAAAGCAAGGTCCCCGATGGAAGAGTTAAAGAAGGGACTGAGGGAATTTGCAGCTTTATGGGGGAATAGGGACTTTCCTGGAGTGGAGAACTGGAAAGGTGATAACATTTAAAATGTAAATAAAGAAAATATCCAATAAAAAAAAGATCAAAAACATAAAATAAAACAATAGTTTCTCAACACATTATAGATAGTATACCTTTTTTACATGACTGTACACTAAGAAAGTGTTACTATGTTAGAGAGAAGTGAGATGATGACATGACCCAAGCATGTTAGCTGTTCCAGGCCCCTTTTCACTGATTTAGGGCTGAAAACCTGGAGATCAAGTGTTTACACTACATCAACTACTACAAGGCACCCCAAAGTGCTGTAGATCACTGGCACATAAACTCTCATTTTCTTTCTCATAAAAAGTGCCATATATATTTTAACCCAATGATAGCAGAGTAACTCAATTGTGGTTGTCCTGTTGATCCAAGTTATCAGGAAATGGTACCTTATATCCTATGTTTGAACTCCATCAGTTAGATAAAGGATATGAAGCTGTTTATTGGTGGTTGTTATCGGACTTTATACAGAAAAAGAATGTGATACAACTTATAATTTTGTATAGGTATCCAAATAACTAAGAGGTGGGCAACTAGACTCAAATCCTGAACTTACAACCAACAGCGAGTATTATCACACCACCACAATGATCACTCCACTGAATAGCTAGCTGTTCTACACACATGGTATACCCATGCCACTAATGCAACTAGAAGTTTCTATCATAATCGTTGTTGCAGAAACAAAGCCTAAATGCTTCTACAAGATTCCACAGGGATTATGAAGGTCCAAAAAGACTAAAATTAACAAGAATGACAACTAACTGCTGTTGTTCAACATGGAAGTGAAACCAAATATCAGGAGTTATAGGGACTTTGCAGCTTTTCCAATTTAACTTCTGATATATGAAGAAACTGAGGACCAAAGGTTGAACGACTTGCTTAAATATAAGATTTATTTGAACATGTTTTTTTTCAAATGTTACTCAGAGCTCAAAGAGAAATAAATGTGTGCACATATCTATCTGTTCATGTTGGTAATCACTAATTTAAATTGTCAACATTTGAACTACTTGAAAATCTGAAGTGTTTTGAGCAATGTTGACACAAGTGGAAAAATACACACAAACTTTGCTTCATTTATAAAGTTACTAAGTACTACATAAAGTTGTCTTTAAACTATTCATAAGTAAATTTTATACTTACCTTTGGTCTCTGATTTCAAGACTACCTGTTAGGTATATACTAACATTTCAGAATCTAAAATTCAAAACACTTCTAAGTATATTTGTTAAGGAGTATTTATATTTACTCTCTCTCTCTCTCTCTCTCCCCCTCTCTCTCCACTCTTTGTGTGTGTGCTTGTGTGTTTGTGTGTGTGTGTATGTGTGTGTACTTAAAAACATGTCATTTTCAGAAACCAAGCAATGTGCAGATCTATAAAGACATTTGTAGCTTTTCCTTCCAGTGTGTTTAACCACATCAGCAACATAAATCACTTGCATATTGCATTCTGTTCCCCTGCCTCCTAACATCCCTCCCTTTTTCTTCTTCTCTCAATATGCATACACTTTACTCGAAGTCACAACATACAGATTCTCTCTATAAGATGTAGTTATTTGCATACCTATACAAACACATTTTCTTTCCCCCTATTTTTACAAAAACTGTATCCTGCTGTGTATACTAGTCCTCAGCACTCTGCATTATACACAAACATGAATATTTTTCTATGGTCAAATTTTTCAGCCTAGTTTTTTTTTCTTTCTAGTGGTGAGGATTGCACTCAGGACAACATACTTATTAAGCACATACTATACCACTAAGATACATCCATAGTCCCAGATCTAATTTATTTCTTAATGGTTCATAGGATGGAGGGTACCATATTTATTTAACATTCTTATACTTGTGTATTTTAAAAAATGTTTTACTTTTATTAACCAAAACTTTCAATATTAATTTTAGTAAACATGAATATATCATTTTTCCCTGACATATACAATAGGAACGCTATCTGTTGGTACTATCATTTAATACAATTTTAACTTTATAACTGATATAATAAGTTATAGAAAATGTGCTGTCTGAATTTCAAAACCAGAGAGAAAAAAATATCCTAGATTTTGATGATTTGACACTTAGATATCCAAAGGGATGCAACAACAACAAAACAAAAATAGAAACTGAAGTAATTCAATAACATAGATCACTGAAACATTTCATTATATTTTCTTTCCAATATCAAGTTAAATGTATAATAGAGAAAAATAGAAATACCTCATTTACAACAGTGACAACCTGTAAGACACTCAAAACTTTAGTAATATTGGAAGAGATGTAAGTAAATCTAATGTATGGAAGAATATGAAATATGACCTGCATTAAAGTTTATTTCTGCATGGAAAACCATGACAATTTAAAGTGACAATATTAAGAACTTTGAAACTGAAAAACACATTTATAGAGTTCCTAGGTCCCTAGGTACACATACGCACACACACACACACACACACACACACACACACACACACACATCTAAACTCTCAAGAATATATTAAAAAGTCATTCATAAAAGGAGACAGTTTGTGTTAGATATTAGCAAATATAGAAAACAGTATCAGCTAAAATATCAGGAATAGAACAAGATCTGATCAACTCAGGGAGCAGAGGCAGAGGAATCTCTGTGAATTTACAGCTAGCTTGCTTTGCACAGTTAATTCCAGGACTAGAACTAGAGATGTGTAGGTAGCCCTTGTCTCAAAAGAAAGAAAATTTATTTTTCCAATTTTCAAAGTCTGTTGAGGGGTATTTGTATTGTCTTTTTTTGTGTGTAACTGTAAATAAAACTATATTTGATTTTGATTTTCTGATTTTTTTTTTTTTTTGAGACATGGTATCTCTGCATAGCCCTGGCTGTCCTGGAACTCACTCTGTAGACCAGACTGGCCTCGAACTCAGAAATCTGCCTGCCTCTGCCTCCCAAGTGCTGGGATAAAGGTGTGTGCCACCACTACCCAGCTGATTTGTTTTTCTAAAATAACATTTTAATTTTAAGACTATAATATAATTACATCATTTCCTTTTTCTTTTATTCCATTTAAACCCTCCAATATACTTCCTTTGCTATCTTTCGAAGTCATACATTATTTTTCTTTAATCACAGTTCTACACATATATATTTGTTTGTATATATATTTTACATACATAAATATACCATGTATAGTACTACTTGTGTATTCTCAAAGATGAACAGTAGATATTGGAATTGGTGTGTTCTTCTCAGGGTAAGAATATTTCTTCCATTCTCAATATTCCTTAGTTTTTTGTAGTATTTTTTGTTTTTTATTTTTTTGGTTTTTGTTTGTTTGTTCGTTTTCTGGTTTTGTGTGAGTGTGCTTGTGTGGTGTGTGCTATGTGTTGTGTGTGTGAGTGTGTGTAGAGTTGAGAATTCATGGCCGTTACCTGTCTGCTTTAGCATGTCTGTCAGTATAGTCCTTGTTCCGGTCACATTTAGTTAGCCATGTTGATGAGACCTCATAAGTGTTGTGCATATGACATTTTAAGAGACACAGTCTCATGGAGATTTTCCTATTCCTCTGGCTGTTAGCCTTTCTGCTCCCTTTTCTTCAATGATCCCTCAGCTTTACTTTAGTTTTGTTATAGATGTATCAGTTTTGACTGGACTTCACATCTCTGTATTTTGCTACATCATGATTTTTCTATAATACTCTCTATGGCAAACAGAGGTTTTCTTGATGAGGGATGAGAACTATACTTATCAGTATGTATAAGACAAGTATTTGAGTGTAGTTAGGGATTGTGCTGGTTTAACAACACAAGTCTCCTTTATTCCTGTTCCACTGTTTTGATGTCTAACCTTATTTATTCTTTCTCAAACTGTCCACATTACTCTTTTGTTCTTAAATGGTACCAGTTTTTCCACTAGAATCATGAATAAAATTTAAATACCACGGTCAGTTAAATGATTCTTATTTTACCCCCAGCTTCACAAAAAATAAAAATCTGACATAAATCTGATGATATTTCCCAGGACATTTTTTTTATTATGGGTGTGTCTTGTAATTTTTGGTTAATAATGCAATATACTACCTTATAAAAACTAGTGAGTCTAATAAGATTTTAGGTAATAATTTCACATTGTTTCTGGCTAACAGTCTCTGTTTATTGCTCAGTGTAATTGTAGGCACTAGAAGCTAAAAGTCTGGTGTGTTTGTTCTTGATATACCTGTGGTCTTGTTTTTTTCATTTTTTTTCCAAGTTTCTTCAAAATAAGACCCAAGTCATATCATTACTTCAGCTGTAATCCTGTATTATCCTTAAATTGCTTTTGATAATACATTTATTTATTTGTATGTGTGTGTGTAGGGGGGGTGCATACACTTGCCATAGGATATGTATGGAGATTAGAGTATGGCTGGCAGAAGTTAATTCTCTGTTTCAACAATATGGTCCTTAGATTGAACTCAGGTCAATAGGTTTGTGGTAATTAATTTTATCCCATGAGCACCTGATTGGCTCCATAATTGGGAAGTATTATACAGAAGCCTTATCACCTTGCCAATATAGTACAAAGTAGTGGAAGTATTCTATGATTTTGTGATTAGGTCTTAGCATTTTAGTGAGTCTTATTTCTTGGCAGATACTACCATGCTGACCTTTGATCTTTTGCTGTCAAAGAAGGAAGGCCAGAAGTGTTAGAGGGACTATTTTCCTTTGTACAATTCAGAAGCTTGGGGGAGCTTTAATGTTCAGTTACTTGCTCCAGTTACTGTTCACTACTAGCTATGATTCTTTGCTGTTCCATGGTTGGGGTAGACGTTTCCTTCATGATATCAACTTTCTGAGGAATCTGAAAACTGTTGATCTTCAGTTGGTTTAGCTGCATTCTTTTTATAATAATAATAGTGATGGCTAAACCCCCTTTCATGAGACTGGAAAAGATGTCCCTGGCTCTAAAAATGTAACTGCTTGAAACTATTATTTCTAGAGTCCTATAGAAATGTTAATCATTGGTATTCAATAATTGATGGATATTTAATCTTAAAAAAAGACTACTAAGTTAACAGCAATATAATAATAGTATTTATTACACAATTTTAGCATGTGATAAATTATAATACAGGACATTGGCATGCATTGCTTCATTTAATCTTTATTATCTCAATAAATATTATTACCCCTACTATTTAAAAAATAGGTGCAGCAACTACTCAAAAACATAAAACTGGTATTTTTATTTAAGTGTTAAAATCAGAACTTTAATTCTTCATGACTCTGAGCTATTAATACCAACATTAAGAATGAAGGTATGACATGATATTTAGAGCATCAGAGGGAAAAGACTCCTTGGAGTAAGGTATTCTAGATTTTTGAGGTATGGCAGAGGAATGGCTTATAAGGTTGAGGTTCATTCTCAATTTGTACTTGTGGTCTGAGCCATATGTTCTATCCTTATATAGCAGAAAATGTGGGTTCCCTGAAGACCATTAACCAGATGTGTAGATGCTTCAAGGGATAGTACAAAGTCAGGTGAAAGGAGGAAGTCATCCTGGGTTGGGGGTGAGCTTTACATATTCAGATATAAGTGATTTGAGGATTAGAAGTTACTGATGTGCCTTTGTCCATACAGCTGCTTTGTGATTAATCCTTAGAATCAGGTGAAATATTTAAATCACCCATCCTGATCTTCTGGCTGTGAAGAATGAATTGTTTGTTCTGAATGGCAATAAATTAACCATGGCCACCATAACAAATGGATTAAAACACTTCCATGGCTATGAAGATGATATCTCATGAGTGGATTGTGAGCACAGTGGTGACTGTTTCAAGACAAAAACTCCAACATCCAAATGAGCCACCCCACAGGTTAATATCAAGAGACTATGCCAACAGATGTCTCTTTTGCGCATTCAAGTCTCCCAATCCGGCAACTGCTTGTATGTGATATCTGTGTCCAAAGGAGGGCAAAGGGGAAAGAAACTGAAGCTTATAGACTGGCATTATGTTGATTGTGCATGAACATTTTACAAAAACCTGCTCCATGAGGGGAGAACCAAACTATAAACTGAAGCTTGATGCTAAAGAACTGGAGGGAGACAACCTCAGTAAATCTTCAAATTGATGCAGTTTATTTCAACAGTATTGGGGCCAATACCTAGTAGAAAAAATAGACAATGTAAATATTCATAACTTTTAATTTTTGATTCCTTAGTGGTTTTCCTAACTATTCTTTGAATAACAACTCTTCTAAGACTTGATCTGTGCACTTAAAAGTTTGTTTCCTCAATGGTCTCTCACAAGGAACCAGGGATAAGAAAGTGAAATGTGGTATATATGTTCACTAGGCAAGGAAGATATAGAAGTGATGTAGGGACACCATTAAGCTTAGCAGACAGTAGCTTAGAGAAGAAATATTTCAAATAAATGGAATCAAGGCCTGGAAAAACATCTGCAATTCTATATACATACATAGACCTAGGTAAACTAACAAAACAACTTTCTGAATGGTAATGAGATGGGAACAGACAGAGTCATTCATTCATGTGGTAAAGATGGTAAAGATAACTTGCTAAGGCCCCTCCAATCAAAATATAGTTCTTCCACTAGCCTGCTAAGACTAGTGTTAGAGTACGCTGTAAAGAGCTGTACATATTCAGGTACCTGAAGTATTATGGTGCTGACAGATAGTTAAACAATTAGCAAGAATTTATTTTTATCTGATCAGTCTATTAGCTCCATTGCTTATTAAACAGAACAAGAGATTCTAGAGAGATATGATCCAGGATCAAAAGGTTTAGAAATGGAAACATTCTTTGTATCTATGGTACTCTTGCCTAAGACTGTGGCGGATAAAAATTCTGCCTTTGGGTAAAGGCAAATCAGATAGTACTTCATATTATCTCCATAATAGAAAGTGTAGAGCTGAGACTTAAAGAAGTTGGGTAAACCCTGATTTTAGCCTGGAGATATGGTCACCCAAAAGTAGTTTTGTTTTGCATCTTTACTACATGGCCTGAGGAGGAATAAGGATAGCATGAAGACCTTTCCACAAGCTGCAGTTTTACAAAGACACACCTACTTCCGTTAGCTACAAGGAGTCATTTATAGGTCTAAATGGCAAGATAGAAAGTACATGAGACTGTCTAGATTTATCTCAGAGGACATGCAAAAATTCTAGCCTGTTTATTTATCAGGATCTATTTCTAAGTCCTCTACATATTTTGGTTTCTACTTCTTGCATTGGAGTAGGAGGTATCTGTGATCAGTGAATATAAAAGGACTTGTAACTAATCACATATGAATTTTCCCCAAAATGGCATTAGAAAATGAGGGCATTAATCTTTGAATAAAATAAGTGTGTGGGCTTTTGCCTGCCCCCACCACCTCTATGTGAGAGCACAGCAGCTCAGCTTTCATTTTCCTTTCCTCTCAAAATGCCCAGAGGGACCATATTTTTGTTTAATGACCTTCAGAATGATTCTTTAGAAATCTGAGGCTATCAGTGTTGGAAGCAATGCGAAAATAATTGTGGATTATTGTTGTATGACGTTAGTGGCAGCTGGGCCGATTTTTTTCCCCTCTGTTTAGACTTTTCTTCATTTTCCCAGAAACCTTATATCCCAAGGTTTAGCTCAGAGGCAAATCTCATATAGGTGATAAACCTTGCCAGACATGCTATGTAATATAATTTCAGACAGACTCTTAACTGTTCTTCAGAAAGACCCCAGGGAGTAAAGCAGCCTTCTATCTAGATGTCCTCTGTTGTATTACTTTTATTTACTCTCTGAAAATGTGTTTGGCTAGTTGTAGTGGACATATCTCTTGAATATTATACTGACAAACTTAAGTGCCAATTTTTGTGCTTTGTTGCCAAATCTACTGCTAACAAAAAAAAAAAATAAGTTAGAGTGAAAAACTAATAAATATGTACTTGCTTTCACAAATAATTTATAAACATTTATGGGCATTCACAGCTGGGGACTGAGAGTCAACACAGTCCAAAATTTGTGAGTACTTGAGATATGTGTATGGAATGTAGGGGTAAGGAAGAGTAGATGCAGATGTTACATACACTACAGTGGGTAAAAGATGAAAATATTTTCACCTATTGTCTACACAATCTACTTTGTAATCAATTTTATAATGCCTCAACTGACACACTCAGAAGGAAGATGATAAAAATAATTTTGTCTTAATTGTTCAGTACATCTTTATGGCTACCTGCTATGTTTCCATTAATGTTTATACAGTGACTGGTTAACAATTTGTTTAAAACTTTCTAGTTGCAAAGAGAGAGACTTAGAACAATATATAAAAGTAGTTTGAGAAAATTCCCAAATCAAAGTTACTTGCCTGAGTATTCTTCTATAGTTGGTAGCTAAATACATGTCACTCACTGGGAAAGTATTCTACATTCCTTTCTTGGGAAGTTCAAAGTAGCAAGAAAACTTTCACAGCAAAAGGAAAGGAGAATTTGTTTCAAAAATAATTTTCTTCTTCTTTTTTTTAATGTATCAATAAATTCACAAAGCAAGTAGTTGATTTCTCTATGCTGTTACTATACCAAAGCGCATCTTCATTTTCTGTATTTCTAAGGAAATTCTGAGCTCTAAATTTCTAGATTCTATCCTATCCCTATTGACCACAAGTAAGGAAAGTCTGAGATATCAGCATTTTATTTGTTTGGTTTGGGGAGTTGTTGTTTACTTGGGTATTTTACAACAGAAAATGTCTAATAAAACACTCATAAACGTCAATGCTATTGGAAAAGCATGCTATAAATGTTTTGTGATACTTCAGATTCCCATCAAATATGCTGCATGGCCAAATGAACCATTGGCCCTTGGGACTCTTAGGAAAGACCAGTATCAATTAGAAAGAACAGGACATTAAAATAACATTTAACAACATTTAACATTACTTTATGTGTGAGTCTTGCATTCTGTGAGCTTGCATGCTTTTCTGTTTTTGCTTAGTACCTCTGAAGTCCTCTTTCTTTAGGAGTCAAGTTTTTAAAGTGACTCCTAATGTTGTAACTAATGGTATTTGAACTGGATTCAATAATATGCATCTATGATATTGCCTGGACATTGTTTAAACTTCTTAGTTACACTTTTGGAAGAGCATGTGGAAGAATACAACCATGGAATTTTACCTTGCCAATTCTAAGTCTTAGGCATGTGAATATTTATTTTTCACTTACGACTATTTTCCCTGCAGGAATGCAAGCCAAAAATGTGGAGAAGCATAATAATACAGAAGGGAAATGCTCTTCTCATCCAAGAAGTTCAAGAAGAAGATGGAGGAAATTATACATGTGAACTTAAATATGAAGGAAAACTTGTAAGACGAACAACAGAATTGAAGGTTACAGGTAGGAGCTCATTCTACTACAGTATAACAAATGAAATTTTAAGTACAACTTGATTATGATGGGAAAGAGTTTTGTTCAAGAGACAACTTCCCATTCACTTAGAATTGGCAGCAAATCATGCTGTTGGCAATATCACTATTAATAAGATCCAGTGAACAAAAGATATATGTGGAACATATTTTTTCCACAGTGATTAGAGGTCAAGGGCTCATTGGCTGCCTATGTGTCCTTTGCTGTTATTAAACGTTCTTAATTCTTCAATCCGCTACTGATTGTGAATGTAGAATTTTGAAAAGATGCTGAAACCATTCTGAGATGTTGACCTAACTCGTGTGAAATCTCCATGTAGGCAAAAACTGCTTTTAAATTGGGTATTTGGGAGGATTTTGGAATGAAATCCATTGAACTTCACTTACATAAAATTCTTTATGTTAGGGTTTTTGGATAAAGGAACTCCACATGAGAGAACAAATGAGTAGGAGCACAAAGAAATTTAAGAGACTCTCTCAGAATACTATTACCTGGTAGATATTTTAGTAATTGATTTCAACCACATAGGATGGCATCTAAAACTATGATAATATTTTTCACAAGAGGTATTGTACATCACAAGAGATGGTGTGATAACTCACTTTTCTTTGTTCATCTGCAAATCTTGATTAATTTACTTGTAAACTAGTTGGGTAGTTCTTACCTAAAATGTTTGGACCAGAAGTGACTCATAGTTCAGTTCTTAAAATTTTTTGGATATTTACATATAAATAATGAAACAACTTAGAGATGAGACTCAGCCATA
>JADRCD010032683.1:0-16879 GCA_019843815.1 Montemys delectorum
GCACCTATGGTCACTTGATCTTTGACAAAGGAGCTAAAACCATACAGTGGAAAAAAGACAGCATTTTCAACAGATGGTGCTGGCTCAACTGGCGGTCAACATATAGAAAAATGCAAATCGACCCATTCCTATCTCCTTTTACAAAGCTCAAGTCCAAGTGGATCAGGGACCTCTACATCAAACTAGATACACTGAAACTTATAGAAAAGAAAGTGGAGAAGAAACTTGAGCACATAGGCACAGGGGAAAATTTCCTGAACAGAACGCCAATTGCTTATGCTCTAAGATCAAGAATTGACAAATGGGACCTCATAAAGTTGCAAAGTTTCTGTAAGGCAAAAAACACTGTCAATAGGACAAAACAGCAACCAACAAATTGGGAAAAGATCTTTACCAATCCTATATCTGATAGAGGGTTAATATCTAATGTATACAAAGAACTCAAGAAGTTAGACTCCAGATAACCAAATAACTCTTTTAAAAAATGGGGCACTGAGCTGAACAATGACTTCTCAACTGATGAATACCAAATGGCTGAGAAGCACCTAAAGAAATGTTCATCATCCTTAGTCATCAGGGAAATGCAATTCAAAACAACCTTGAGATTCCACCTCACACCCATCAGATTGGCTAGGATAAAAGACTCAGGTGACAGCAGATGCTGGACAGGTTGTAGAGAAAGAGGAACACTCTGTCATTCCTGGCAGGATTCTAAGCTGGTACAACCACTCTGGAAATCAGTTTGGCAATTCCTCGGGAAATTGGACATAGTTCTCCCAGAAGACCCAGCTATACCACTCCTGGGCATATACCCAGAAGAAGATCCTAGAAGTAATAAGGATATATGCCCCACTATATTCATAGCAGCCTTATTTATAATAGCCAGAAACTGGAAAGAACCCAGATGTCCCTCAACAGAAGAATGGATACAGAAAATGTGATACATCTACACAATGGAGTACTACTCAACTATTAAAAACAATGAATTTATGAAATTCTTTAGGAAATGGATGGATCTGGAGAATATCATCCTGAGTGAGGTAACCCAATCACAAAAAAATCACACATGGTATGCACTCTCTGATAAGCGGTTATTAGGCCAGAAGTTCGGAATACAGGAAGAACAACCCACAAACCACAAGAAACCTAAGAAGAAGGAAGACCAAAATGTGGACATTTCATTCCTTCTTAAAAGGGAGTACAAAATACTCACAGAAGGAGTTGCAGAGACTAACTATGGAGCAGAGACTGAAGGAAGGACAATCCAGCCTGATATAGCTGTCTCCTGAGAGGCTCTGACAGTACCTGACTAATACAGAAGTAGAGGCTCACAGCCATCCATTGAACTGAGTACAAGGTCCCCAATGAAGGAGTTGGAGAAAGGATAAAGGAGCTGAAGGATTTTCAGCCCCTTAGGATGAACAACAATATGAACTAACTAGTACCCTCAGAGCTCTCAGGGACTCAACCACCAACCAAGGAGTACACATGGTGGCACTGATTGCTTTGGCAGCATGTGAATAGTAGAGGATTGCAAAGTCCATCATCAGTGGGAGGAGAGGTCCTTGGCCCTGTGAAGGTTCTGTGCCCCAGTGTAGGTGAATGCCAGGGCCAATAAGTGGGAGACGGTGAGGTAGCAAGCAGGGGGATTGGGGAGGTAACAGGGGTTTGTTCTTGTTTTTTTATTTTTTGAGGGGAAACTGGGAAAGGATATATCATATGACATGTAAAGACAATATCTAATATCTAATAAATAAAGACAATATCTAATAAAAATATTCTAAAATGAAAAAAATATTGCTTCAAAGCAAAAGAGAGTTCAGTCATTTCTCCGAATAATTTTTCCCTCTAATAAGTTGTTTATTAAAGAAAATATCTGTCTAAATATTTACATATTTTTACTATATATGTTCATTTAATATAAAAAAGCTTGATAGAACATATTATGGGCAAGGTTCTCTGTCATTAGAAAATTTAGTTTTGTTTTCAGGTAGGTATTGTAAAGGAACTTTTTAGTGGTACCAAGGGATGTCTAGTTCCACATTTTTCAAGAATATGTTGCATTTTGTTTGTCATTAAATGTGTACATGGACATTTGATATTTTCTGTCTTTTGAATATTGTGAATAATGCTGTTACAAATAATTCTTTGAATAGCTCTGTAGGTCCCTGTGTTCATTTTTAAAATATGTAACAAGAAGCAAAATTGCTTGGTCATATAGTAGTTCTACAGTCAAATTTTTGTTTTCTACAAGAATTATTCCATCTGGTATGTTAAGATGGCTCCCCAACTAAAAGCACTGGATGCTAGAACTCAGATTTAATTTCTGGCACCAATTTGGCAGTACACAGCCATCTGTCAATCCAGTTCCAGGGCACCCAACACCCATTTATATTCTTTGTGGACACCAGGCACATACATGGTTCACAGAAACATATATTCAAAATAATCATATACTCTTTGTTGTTCATGCTAAGGGGTTGCAAAACCTTCAGCTCCTTGGATCCTTTCTCTAGCTCTTTCAATGGTTTGCCGTGAGCCTCTACTTCTGTATTAGTTGTGTACTCTCAGAGCCTCACAGGAGACAGCTATCTCAGGCTCCTGTCATCCAGCACTTGCTGGCATCCTCAATAGTGTCTGGATTTGATGACTGAATATGGGTAGGATTCCCAGTTGGAGCAGTCTCTGAATTGGGGGGACTCAAGGCTCCAGCAGCATGTGTATAGCAGAGGATGGCCAAGTTGGTCATCAATGGGAGGAGAGACCTTGGCCCTGTGAAGGTTCTGTGCCCCAGTGTAAGGGAATGCCAGGGCCAGGAAGTGGAAGAGGGTATGGTGGTAAGTAGGAGGAGGGAGGAGGCAACAGGGGATTGTTTTAGTTTTTGGTTTTTTTATTTTTATTTTTTTCTTATTCTATTTTATTTTTATTTTTTATTTTGGAGGGGAACCTGGGAAAGGAGTTATTGTAAATAAAGAAAACATCTAATAAAAAATCATATACATAAAAATAAGTAAAAATGATGTTGAAGAAATCAATTTTAAATGTTTATTAATCGAATTTATGTGTATATATATGTATATATGTGATTATATCTGTTTGTGTGTCACAATAAACACAAAGACCACAAGAGGATGGTGGATCTCTTGGGGCTGGTGTTGCAGACTAGCATATGTTCTAACAACCAATATAGAAGTACCAAAAGCATACTTAACTGATGAGTCACTGTCCCTTGTATTGCACTCTTATAAAAGTTCTGATTTTTCTTTATGTATGCCATTTATGTATAGCCATTAGTTTGATTGTGGAGTAATGGCTTATTGTGATTTTGATTTGCATTTAGTAATGATAAATGCATTTGAGCATGTTTTGTTGCTTTCCTGGCCATTGGAATATTTTCTTGGTGGAAGCATCTATCCAAGTCTTTAATATTTAATTATACTGTTTCTTTGATGACGCTGAATTATAGTAGTTTTTGTTTTGTGTCAATTCCTTTTCTTTTACTTCTTCTTTTTTCCTTTTATTGAAAATAGATTTTTTTCATGAATATATCCTGATTATAGTTTTCCCTCTCTCTACTCCTTTTAGTTCCTTTCCACCTCCTCTCCCACCAAGATCACTCCCTTCCTGTCTCTTACCTTTTGTTTTGTTTACAAAGTTGAAGATAGATCTCAGGCCCTGGCCATGTTAGGAAAGTGTTATTCCAGTAGGTGATTTTAAATATAATTAATATATTAATATCATATCATATGGATAATTTGCAAGTATTTTCTTATATTCTTGATTTGCTTCTTCACTGCAGATAGTGTTCTTTTATACACAAAATGTTATAATTTTAATAATATCTGATTTATTGATATTTTTCAAATTGGCTATGCTTTCTAGAGTTACATTAAAAAAAAATCAAAACCAAAATCAGTGCCATGCAAATGCATCTCTTGTAATTTTCAAATAATTTCCTGGCTTAGTTCTTATGGTTAAAGTATTTTTCTGCTTTGAGGTAATTAGTGTACATTTTCAGATATGCAAACATGTTATCTGTCTAAAGACAAGGTCCTGAAATATTGTTTTTCATGTAGATATCTAGTTTTCTCATTACTATTGAGAAGCTAGATATTTCTTAGAGACTACTGTATATCTATTTAATTTTATAGATGAAAACAGAACATCGCAAATCTTTATACAGTTGGATCCCTCTCATTAAGGAAAAAAAAAGCTTAGTGGATGTATATTTGACAAGCTACAAAGTTTGAAGCTGTGTGAGATGAGACACTCACTTTTACTCTCCTCAAAGCAATTGATTGTTTATAGCAGAATGCTCTGTATTAGCCTATAGCTAAGTCTAATGTAGTAACAGTGGTATCCTTATTATTAGAGTCAAATTATAATTTCTATGTAAGCCATGATCAGTGATTCAATTATTTTAGTCAGTAAGTGTTAAGTCAGGGAAATATAAAATTAGCCTACAATTTAGTTTTAAAGTGAGGTGACTTGATTGTGAAATATGGAGATATTTGGTCAAACATTGCTCTAAAGGCTTTTGCTTGGATGACTTTGTTTGAAATTAATATTTAAATTAGGAAAAGACATAAAACAGAATATTGTTGGTGATTTAGAGATGTGTCATCAAATTAACTGACAGTTTGGAACGATCAATACCTATACTTTGAATAAAGTACAATTCTCTTATCTACTTCATTGGATTCTATAGAATTCCTTTGACCTTGGGACTCAAAAGAATCTGTTGATCCTTTCTGATTTTACATTACCTACCATTCTTTAGAATGAAGTATAACATTATCTGCATAGAGTTTGGGTTTGTCATCCACTGTATGTCTTAAAAAAAAACATATATTATGCAAACACGTTTTCTGAAAAAATACTGAGTAGTACATATTACTATTAACTAGCATTTCTGGATTCTATTATGGTGTTAGTGGGAAAGGAAACATTTATTTATTGATTCATTTTTTTTCTTAAAACATGGCTTTGTGTTGCCATTTAAAATGAGAGAATGTACACACTGTTGTATTTGGAATTATTTTCTTTCATCTTGGCATCATCAAAGTGTTATAGATTCAAATCAATCACAAACCTTAGTACAGGATAATGCTTCTTTAGCAGCACCCCTTTGATGTCTATTCAATGCCTCTCCATTGGTCTTTCAGAAATTATTCTCTCTCAACTAGTGGCCATAGATTCACATGCATATCAGAGAAGTCCTTAGATAATACCTATAGTCTGTCTGGAGCCAGAGGAAATGAATAATAAAATCCAGTGTAAAGGTACACAGCTTCAATTTCAAATTCCTATTCTAACTATAAGTCAATTGAGATTTATAGGATATGGTTTTGTTAATTTTGTTTTATTGTAATTATTTTTTAGTAAAGCAGATAAAATTTTTAAAAAGTCATTGAAAGTATAACCAAATAAAGATCTTATCAGATAAGCTAGTTTAGACATTTTTTTACTACTGAAATTCTATAATATCATATAAAGAAAACAGCAATAAAATTTCCAAGTTAGAAAGAAAACTATCCTTAATGAATAATGTAAATTGAGCAAATATAAATTATCATATGCTGTCCTAAGACAAAATAGAGATTAAAAAATGAACTTTTGAAAGCCTACCTAGAAGGCATATATGTCAACCCCATGGATCAAAATGAAAAAAGACAGTTTTGATATAAATTAGATACTGCTATCAACTTGTAGGTGGTTATTTTAAATATATATGTAATATATTAAAAACAAGAACATCATGAATTTTGTAGGCAAATGGGTGGTACTAGAAATATCATGCTGAGTAAGGTAACCCATACCCAATAGAACATGCATGGTATGTACTCAATGATAAGTAGACATTAGCCAAAAAGTACAGAATATCCATAATACATTCCACAGACCCTTAAAAGTTAAACAAGAAGTAATGTACAAATGAGGAAGCTTAAATCCACTAAGAAGGGGTAAACAACATAGTCATAGGAGGCAGATGAAGGGAGGGACTTGTGTGGGAGAGGGGAGGAGAAGGAAAGGAGGCAGGGTCTTGTATGAATGGAGACAGGAAAGATGGCCAGAAGGCCAGGAGCATGAATGGAAATATGCAGTTGTCTGAGGTAGGGGTGGGGGAAATTTTTATACAGTCCAAGAGACCTTTCAGGAGAGAGGCTCTCAAGTCTCAGTGTTTGTGACTTTAATCAAAATGCCCTACAGTATGGGGATGGAACCTGAAGAGACCATCTCCAGTTTTCAGACAGGATCCCCAGTGGAGGGATTGGAGCACCAACCCACTTACAAAACTTTACACTCAAATTTGTTCCTGTATACAAATTTGGAATAGAGACTGAAGGAATGGTTGACCAATAACAGGACCAATTTGGGATCCATCCCAGGGCCAAGCACCAATCCCTGACACTATTACTGATGCTGTGTTTTGCTTGCAACAGAGGACTGGCCTGGCTGTCTTCTGAGAAGCTCTATCAGCAGCTGACTGAGACAGATGCATATTCTCAGAGCTAAGCATTAGACAGAGGCCAGTGACACCTATTGAAGACTTAGAGGAAGTATTGGAGGAACTGGAAGGGATAGCAACCCCATAGGAAGACCAAAAGGGTCAACTAACCTGGATCCCTGGGAAATCCCAGAGACAGAGCCAACAACCAAAGAGCATGTGCTGGTTGGTGGGAGGCCCCAGACATATATATAGGAGAGGAATGCTCTGCTATTCTAAAATTTCAGTAGCTGAATTCTACATAAAATTTCCCAAGTTACAGGTAAGGAAATATTTCATAAAAAAAAATCAAATATTGCATTCAATACTTAATCAATTCTACAAATTTTCATTGTTTAATAGGTTCACCATATAACGGCTAGATTGCATTTTCTGAAAAAGCAAATATAATATTTTCCTAGTTAACATTTTTACTTTCATTTATAGATCATAATTTCTCTTCTGTATGCCAGAGGATGGTTTTCACTGTCACTTAATGCAGGGCTATAAATTGAACCTCATCCTCTAACATTGTTCTCTAAGAAGGTAGGTTTTCAACACTAGAACTTTCTATGCTTGTCTTTTTCCTCCTATTTTCCCCTTTATTTTTGTCATCTCTGGCATGGAATATATTTCATTTTAAATCAGTCTTAACCTACTCAATGAAATGATTTTTAGTTTTTAAACAATTTTATTCAAAAATATCAGTTTCTTTAGAAATAGTTTTATTTTATTGTTTTTTTTATTTTATTTTCTACTTACTAACTTTATGTCTTACTCACTACCTCCCATCTAATCACACTCTCCTATCATCCTTTCTCCACAGTTTCTTCTCTGAGCAGCTGGGCACCTTGTGGGTAGCCCCACCCTGAGATTTCTGGTCTCTACAAGGCTAGGAGCTCCATCTCCCATTGAGACCCAGACAAGGTAGTCCTTTTAAAAGAACATAACCCATATACAGAAAACATCTTTGGGACAGCCCCCATTCCAGTTGTTCAGAACCCACATGAAAACCAAGCTTCACATCTATATATGTGTGAAGAGGCCTAGGTCTACTCAGTGTATGTTCTTTGATTGGTGGTTCACACTCTGAGAGCCCCAAGGGTCCAGGTTAGTTGACTCTGTTGGTCTTCCTGTTGAGTTCCTATCCCCTTTGGGGCCTACAATCCTTCCTCTTATCCTTCCATAAGAATTCCCAAGCTCCATCTACTTTTTGGCTGTGGGTGTCTGTATCTTTCTGAGTCAGATGCTGGGTAGAATCTCTCAGAGGACAACAAGCTCCTGTCTGCAAGCATAACAGAATATCAGTAATAGAGTTAGTGGCATCTTCAGATTCAGTATCCACAATACTGCGAGTCACAAATAAGGTCACTCCAATTGATTCTTGGGTGCCTACCTTATCCCAAGACTCTGTCTTCTCCTTGAGATGCCTTGCACCTCTACCCCATCAATTATAGATTTCCATTCATTTTCATGGTCATCTGGCCATCCCTCTTGTACTTCCCCACATGGGATCTTGAACCTGCCATTCTTCTCCCTATCCCCTTTCCCTCCAAAAACCTCCCTATATCTGCTTCTTATAATTATTTTATTCCTCCTTCCATGTGAGATTCAAACATCTTTTCTTGGGCTGTACTTTTTGTTTAGCTACTTTAGATCTGTGAAGTATACCATGGTACCTGTATTTTAAGGCTAATATAAGTGAGTACATACCATATATGTCCTTTTGGGACTGGGTTGCCTCAGTCAGGAGAAGATTTGCAGTTTCAAGAGATCCCTTTTCCCAATAGTTGATTTTATAGCTTGAACCATTAGTGTTTTGTTCAGGAAATTGTCTCCTGTACCAGTGCTTTCAAGGCTATTTCCCACTTACTCTTCTATGAGATTTAGTGTATTCTGTTTTTTTTATTAGATATTTTCTTTATTTATATTTCAAATGTTCCCCCCTTTCCTGGTTTCCCCTCTGGGAAAAAAAAAACCTATTCACTCCCCCCTCCCCCTGCTCACCAACACTCTTACTCTTGATTTCTGAACCTGGCATTCCCCTACACTGGGTCTTCTTCAATTTCTTTCTTCAGGGACTTGAAGTTCTTCTCATATAAATCTTTCACTTGCTCAGTTAAAGTTACACCAAGGTATTTTATAGTATTTGTGAATATTGTGAAGGGTTTTGTTTCCCTAATTTCTTTTTTAGCCTGTTTATCCTATGTGTAGAGGAAGGCCACCGATTTGCTTGAGATAATTTTATACCCAGCTTCTTTGCTCAAGTTGTTTATCATGTTTGGGCGTTCTCTGCTGGGATTTTTGGGGTCACTTAAGTATACTATCATATCATCAGAAAATAGTGATAATTTGACTTCTTCCTTTCCAATTCATATCCCTTTGATTTCATTTTGTTGTCTAATTGCTCTGGCTAGGACTTCAAGTCAATATTGAATAGGTTGGGAGAGAGTGGGCAGCCTTGTCTAGTTCGTGATTTAGTGGGATTGCTTCAAGTTTCTCTCCATTTAGTTTGATATTGGCTACTGGTTTGCTGTATACTGCTTTTACTATGTTTAGGTATGGGCCTAGAATTCCTGATCTTTCCACGATTTTTATCATGAAGGGGTGTTAGATTTTGTCAAATGCTTTCTCAGCATTTAATGAGATGATCATATTGTTTTTTCTTTCTTTGAGTTTGTTTATATAGTATACTATGTTGATGGATTTCCATATATTGAACCATCCCTGGATCCCTGGGATAAAGCATACTTGATCATAATGGATGATCATTTTGATGTGTTCTTGGATTCGGTTTGTAAGAATTTTATTGAGTATTTTTGCATCGATATTAATAAGGGAAATTGATCTGAAGTTTTCTTTCTTTGTTAGGTCTTTGTGTGGTTTAGGTATAAGAGTAATTGTGGCTTCATAGAATGAATTAGGTAGAGTAACTTCTGTTTCTAGTTTGTAGAACAGTTTGAGGAGTATTGCTATTATGTCTTTTTCAAAGGTCTGATAAAACTCTGCACTAAACCCATGTGGTCCTGGGTATTTTTGGGTTAGGAGACTATTAATGACTATTTCTATTTCCTTAGGGGATATGGGACTGTTTAGTTCATTTATCTGATTTTGATTTATCTTTGGTACCTGGTATCTGTCTAGAAAATTTTCCACTTCATCCAGGTTTTCCAATTTTGTGGAGTATAGGCTTTTGTAATAGGATCTCATGAATTTTTTTGAATTTTCTCAGTTTTTATTGTTATGTCTCCCTTTTCATTTCTGATTTTGTTAATTAAGATACAGCCTCTGTGCCCTCTAGTTAGTCTGGCTAAGGGTTTATCTATTTTGTTGATTTTCTCAAAGAACCAGCTCCTGGTTTGGTTGATTCTTTGTATAGTTCTTTTTGTTTCCATTGAGTTGATTTCAGCCCTGAGTTTGATTATTTCCTGCTGTCTACTCCTCTTGGGTGATTTGCTTCTTTTTGTTCAAGAGCTTTCAAATGTTCTGTCAAGCTACTAGTATATGCTCTTGCCAGTTTCTTTTGCTGGGCACTCAAAGCTATGAGTTTTCCTCTTAGGACTGCTTACATTGTATTCTATAAGTTTGGTTATGTGGTAGCTTTACTTTCATTAAACTCTAAAAAGTCTTTAATTTATTTCTTTATTTCTTCCTTGAACAAATTATCATTGAGTGGAGTGCTGCTGCTCAACTTCCACATGTATGTGGGCTTTCTGTGTTTTTGTTGCTATTGAAGACCAGCCTTAGTCCATGGTGATCTGATAAGATGCATGGAATTATTTCAGTCTTCTTGTATCTGTTGAGGCCTGTTTTGTGACTAATTATATGCTCAGTTTTGGAAGAGGTACCATGAGGTGCTGGGAAGAAGGTATATCCTTTTGTTTTAGGAGAAAGAATGTTCTATAGATATCTGTTAAATCCATTTGTTTTATAACTTGTTAGTTTCACTGTGTCTATGTTTAGTTTCCGTTTCCATGATCTGTCCACTGATGAAAGTGGGGTGTTGAAGTATCCCACTATTATTGTGTGAGGTGCAATGTGTGCTTTGAACTTTAGCAAAGTTTCTTTTATGAATGTGGATGCCCTTGCATTTCAAGCACAGATGTTCTGAATTGAGAGTTCATCTTTGTAGATTTTACCTTGGATGAGCATGAGGTGTCCCTCCTTATCTTTTTTGATAAGTTTAGGTTGAAAGTTGATTTTATTAGATATTTGAATTGTTATTCCAGCTTGTTTCTTAGGACCATTTGTTTGGAAAATTGTTTTCCAGCTTTTTACTCTGAGGTAGTGTTTGTCTTTGTCATTGAGTTGGGTTTCCTGTATGTAGCAAAATGTTGGGTCCTGTTTATGTATCCAGTCTCTTAGTCTATGTCTTTTAATTTGGGAGTTGACTCCTTGATATTAATAGATATTGAGGAAAAGTTAATTGTCACTTCCTTTTATTGTTGTTAGAGTTGGAATTCTGTTCATGTGGCTATTTTCTTTTAGTTTTTTTTTTTTTTTAAAGATTTCTTTCTTTCATTTTCTAGGGTGTATTTTCCCTCCTTGTGTTGGAGTTTTGCCTTTATTATCCTTTGAAGAATTGGATTTGTGGAAAGATATTGTGTAAGTTTGTTTTTTTTCATGGAATATCTTGTTTTCTCCACCTATGGTAATTGAGAGATTTGCTGGATATAGTAGCCTGGGCTGGCATGTGTGTTCTTGTAGGGTCTGCATGACATCTGCCCAGGATCTTCTAGCTTTCATAGTCTCTGGTGAGAAGTCTGGTGTAATTCTGATAGGCCTGCCTTTCTATGTTACTTGTCCTTTTTCCCTTACTGCTTTTAATATTCTTTCTTTGTTTTGTGCATTTGGTGTTTTGATTATTATGTGTCGGGAAGAATTTCTTTTCTGGTCCAAACTATTTGGAGTTCTGTAGGCTTCTTATATGTTCAAGGGCATCTTTCTTTAGATTAGGGAAGTTTTCTTCTATAATTTTGTTGAAGATATTTACTGGTCCTGTAATTTGGAAGTCTTCACTCTCTTCTATACCTATTATCCTTAGGTTTAGTCTTCTCATTGTGTCCTGGATTTCCTGGATGTTTTGGGTTAGGATCTTTTTGCATTTTGCATTTTCTTCAACTGTTATGTTAATATTTTCTATGGTATCTTCTGCTCCTGAGATTCTTTCTTCTATCTCTCATATTCTGTTGGTGATGCTTGCATCTATGGCTCCTGACTTCTTTCCTAGGATTTTATCTCCAGTGTTGTCTCTCTTTGAGATTTCTTTATTGTTTCTACTTCGAGTTTTAGATCCTGGATCATTTTCTTCAATTTCTTCACATGTTTCGTTGTGTTTTCATGTAATTCTTTAAGGGATTTTTGTGTTTCCTCTTGAAGGGCTTCTACCAGTTTACCTGTGCTCTGTATTTCTTTAAGGATGTTTTTATGTCCTTCTTAAAATCCTCTATCAGCATCATGAGATATGATTTTAAATCTGAATCTTGCTTTCCCGGTGTGTTGTGGTATCCAGGACTTGCTGTGGTGGGAGTTCAGGTTTCTCATGATGCCAAGCAATCTTGGTTTCTGTTAGTAAGATTCTTGCATTTGGCTTTTGCCATCTGGTAATCTCTGGTGTTAAATGTCCTTGCTGTCTCTGCCTGGATCTTGTTCCTCCTGTGAGTCTGTAAGCCTATGTCAGTACTCCTGGGTGTCTAGCTCTCTTGGCAAGTCCTATGCACAGGGGGCTGTGGAACATTCCCATCTCCTGGGTACAGATGGAGGCAGGAAGCATCCTGTCCCAGCTGCTCTTCAGCTTCTGCAGCCTGTTCCTCCTGGCTGGTCCTGCCTTATTTACTGGACAGAAAATGGCAATCAGTGTATTCTGTTTTATGTTGAGGGCCTTGACCCTCTGGGACTTGTGTTTTATGTAGGATGATAAATATAAATTTAATTTCATCCTACTACTTGTTGATATCCAGTTACACCATCATCTTTTGTTAAGGATGCTCTCATTTTTCCATTGTATGATTTTGGATTCTTTATCAAAAATCAAGTGTCCATAGATGTATGAGTTCATTTTGGGGCCTTTGATTTGATTACACGTATCAACCAATCTGTTGTTTGTTTGGTTGGTTGGTTAGTTTGGATTTTGGGTTTGATTTTGGTTTGTTTTGTGTGTGTGTGTGTGTGTGTGTGTGTGTGTGTGTGTGTGTGTGTGTTTTGAGATAGGGTTTCTCTGTATAGCCTTGGCTGTCCCGGAACTGTAGACCAGGCTGGCCTTGAACTCAGAGATCTACCTGTCTCTGCCTCACAAGTGCTGGGATTAAAGGCATGTGCAACAACTGCCTGGCAACCAATCTGTTCTTATACCAGTTCCATATAGTTTTTAATTAATATTGCTCTCAAGTACAGCTTGAGGTCTGGGATGGTGATTCCACCCAAAGTTCTTTTATTGTTCATGATTGTTTTGGCTATCCTGTTTGTTGTGGTTGCTGCTGTCATTGTTTTCCCTTATGAAGTTGACTATAGCTCTTTCAAGGTCCATAAAAATTGTGTTGGAATTTTGATTAACATTAGTATTGAATCAATAGATTGCTTTATGGTAAAATGGCCATTTTCACTATGTTAATCCTATCTGTACATGAGCATCAGAGATCTTTTCTCTTCTGGTATCTTCAGTTTCTTCCTTCAAAGACTTGAAGTTCTTGCCATATAAATCTTTCATATGCTTAGTTAGAATTACACCAAGTTATTTTATATTATTTGTGGCTATTGTAAATAGTATTGTTTTCCTAAATTCTCTCTTGATCCATTTATTACTTGCATAAGGGGGTTATTGATTTCTTTGAGTTAATTTTGTATCCAGCCATTTTGCTAAATGATTTCTCAGCTGCAGGTGGTCTCTGATAGAATTTTAGAGGCCATTTATGTATACTACCATATCATTTATAATTAGTGATACTATGACTTCCTCCTTTCTGATTTATATCCACTTCATCTCCTGTAGTTGTCTTATTTTTCTGGCTAAGACTTCAAGTACTGTATTGAATAGATAAGCAGAGAGTGGACAGCCTTGTCTTGGCCTTGATTTTAATGGAATTGCTTTAAATTTCTCTCCATTTAGCTTGATGTTGGCTATTGCTGTATATTTTTTATTATATTTAGATATGTGCCATGTATCCCCAAGTTTTTTAATATTTTTTAACATGAAATGGTATTGGATTTATCAAAGGACTTTCAGCATCAAATGAGATAATTATGTGATTTATTTCTTTCAGTTTGTTTATATGGTGGATCACATTGATAAATTTTTGTATGCTAAACCATTCCTGCATCCCTGAGAGAAAGTCTAAGTAATCTTGATGGATGATATATTTGATGTGTACTTGGATTCCATTTGCGAGTATTCTATTGAGTATTTTTGCATCAATGTTTATAAGTGAAATTGGTCTGAATTTCTCTTTCTTTGTTGAATCTTTGTGTGGATTAGGCATCAGGGTAACTGTGACTTAATAGAATGAGTTTGGCAGTGTTCCTTCTATTTCAATTTTGTAGAATAATTTGAGAAGTACTGGTTTTAGCTCTTCTTTGAAAGTCTGATAGAATTCTGCACTAAAATCATCTGGCCTGTGCCTTGTTGTTTTTGTTGTTGTTCTATTTATTTAGGGATTATGGAGCTTTTTAAAATAGTTTACCTGATCTTGTTTTAACTTTGGTAAGTGGTAACTATCTGGAAAAACATCTTTTTTCTTTGAGATTTTCCAATCTTTTGGAGTACAAGCTTTTAAAGTAAGACCTAATTGATTCTTTAAATTTCCTCAGTGTCATTTTTTATGTCTATGTTTTTATTACTGATTTTGATCATTTGGATACTGTCTCTCTGTTTCTTGGTTAGTTTGGCTAAGTGTATCTCTTCCTGATTTTTCAATGAACCAGGTCTGGGCTTTGTTGATTCTTTGTATTTTTTTCTTTATTTCTAACATTTGATTTCAGCCCTGAGTTTGATTATTTCCTGACTTCTACTCCACTTTAAAGTGCTTCCTTCTTCTATTTTTCCCTGGAGCTATAATATGTACTTTTAAACTGCTGGTACGAGTACTTTCTAATTTCTTTATGAAGACATTTAGTGCTATGAGCTCTCCTCTTAACACTGCTTTCATTCTGTCCCATAAACTAGGGTATGTTCTGCCTTCATTTTCATTGAATTCTAGAAAATCTTTAATTTCCTCCCTGACTCAAAGATCATTAAAATAGAATGTTGTTCAATTCCTACGGATGTGTAGGCCTTCCAGTGTTTCAATTGTTTTTAAAATCCAGTGTTAATCCTCGGTAGTCTAATAAGATACCTGGCATAATTTCAATTTTCTTATATCTGTTGAGGCTTGCTTTGTGACTCACTACATGTTTAATTTTGGATAAGGATTTATAAGGTACTGAGAAGAAGTTATATTCTTTCGTGTTTGGGTGAAATATTCTATAGATGTCTGCTAGGTCCATTTTATTCATAATGTCTGTTAGTTTCATTATTTCTCTGTTTAGTTTTATTTATTTTTTCTGGATGAAATGTCAATTGGTGAGAGGAGGTGCTAAACTTTCCCACTCTTAATGTGTCAGATTCAAAGTGTGATTTATGTTTTAGCAATGTTTCTTTTATAAATATAGGTGCCCTTTTGTTTGTGGCACACACATATAGAATATAAGTACCATATTGGTAGATTTTTTTCCTTTGAGTATGAAATATCTTTCACTCTCTCTTTTGATTAATTTTGTTTAAAAGTCTATTTTATTAGATATTAGAATGGCTATTCTAGCTGCCTCTTGGGTCCATTTTCTTGGAAACTGTTTTACCCAGCTCTTTACTCTCAGCTATCTTTATAGCTGAGGTGTGTTTTTTTATGCAGCAGAATAATGGATACTGTTTTTTCATCAATTCTGTTAGCCTTTGTCCTTTTATTGTGGAACTGAGTTCATATATGTTGAAAGATATTAGTAACCAGTGGTTTTATTTCTTGTTATTTTGATGTTGATAGTGTATGTGTGTGTGTGTGTGTGTGTGTGTGTGTGTGTGTGTGCATGTGTGAGGAGGTGTATATAAGTGTGTGTACAAGTACTTTCCTTGTTTTTGCTAGTGTGGAGTTACTTATTTCCTGTGTTTTCTTAGATTGAGTTATTCTTCTTGGATTGGAGTTTTCCTTCTAGTATTTCCTGTGGGGTTGAATTTCTGGATAGATACTGTTTGAATTTAGACGTATCTTGAAATATCTTGTTTTCACCCTCTATCATGATTGAAATCTTTGCTTGTTACAGTAGCATACATTAGCACCTGTGATTTTTGTAGAGGTTGCAAGATAACTGATGAGGTCCTTTTTGTATTTAGAGTCTCTGTTGAGAAGTCAGGTATAATTTTAATAGGCTTTGTATGTTACCTGGCATTTTTTTTCTTGCAGCTATTCTTTCTTTGGTCTATAAGTTTTGCGTCTTCATTATTATCTGACAGGAGGATTTTCTTTTCTGGTCCAGACTAACTGATGCTCCATAAGCCCTTTTTATGTTTATAGGTATCTCTTTCTTTAGTTTGGGAAAGTTTCTTATCTATGATTTTGTTGAGAATATTTTCTGGGCCTTAGAGCTGGGGCTCTTCATCTTCTATTCCTATGATTCTTAGGTTCAGTCTTTTCATGGTATCCAGATTTCATAGATGCTTTGTGTCAGTAATTTTTGAGATTTAACATTTTCTTTGATGGATCAATTTCTTTTATTAGATCTCCTATGCCTGGGGTACTGTTTTCCATATTCTGTATTTTGCTGGTGATATTGTTCCTGTTTTCTTCCATAGGTTTTCCATCTTCAGGATTACCTCAATTTGTTCAGAAGTCTTAGGTCTGAAGAAAGTCTGGGAGAGGCAGTGAAGAATCAAGGGACCCTGAGATAGCAGGCTGCTCAGAGCAGTTTGGCTTGGCCCAGAAGGCTCAGAGAAAAGAACTGTGGGAAGACAAGTTCACCAGTATAGAGACTGATGAAGCAGGGAAATGGAGGTCCCCCTGGGATATCAAGTTACTTAGGGCCTAGTTTTTGTTTTGTTTTATTTTTTGAGAAAATATATTGACCTCAGTTGCCGCCCCTCCTTCTGTATTGGCAGCATCCTTTATACTTAATAAAGTATCATTGAATTTTTTATATATTTAGATGATAATAATATGCTTTGCCAATGAGTTTGATCTCCTTGAACATGTCCAGTAGTTCTACTAGCATCATTGTATTCTATTCTAGAACACAGACAACTCTTGCCACACAATCATCAGTATAATGTTAGAGAAATAAAATACAAATTTAGAAATGTAAACACTCTGAATCCAGAGATATAACATCATTAGAGCTCTTTTAGAAACTTATATATTATAAACTCTTACT
>JADRCD010032687.1:0-23477 GCA_019843815.1 Montemys delectorum
CCCCCCCCCCCCAATAAGACACTAACTAATATCGGATTGAGTTGAAGGTCGACTCCATGAGATAGAATCCACCCCTGAAAGTTTTCAACTAGCCAATAATCTGATAGTTGGTAGGCCAGGGACCTGGAAGAAAATCAAATAGTATTGTTGAAGAAGACTGAAATCATTGGAGGCACAAATGCTGAGGAATGAGTAACTTTTATGGAGGGAATGAAAGATTCTTTGGTCGACAATATTCCTCAGCAGGTGACGATGCTTGCAACACAGCCTTGGACATCTGAGTTCGAAACCACGCTCTAGTTGGATATGAGAAAACAGACTCCACAAAATTTTCCTCTGACCTGTACACATCAATCTACAGTGGCATCTGTGCCCACACATATATGTAATAATAACTGTTTTAAAGAGAAGAAGGACTATGGAAATAATGCATAGAACTATTTATAGTTCTGTATGCTAGTACTACCATTGGGATTGGTGGTTCACTATCCCAATACTGGATGGCTCAAATTTCCACCAAAGTACTTAAGTTTTCATTCTTGAAACTGATTGTATTTTTTACTTTAAAGTTTCTTTATAACTGAAAAAATTATTTATATATCTATATAAGTATGTATGTGTATATATATCATCTTTCTGTAATCTATCATCTATCTATCTCACTGGAGATAAATGTAAATTAAACTCTATCATGTAGACTAGGGAGATGGTTCAGCAGTTAAGAGCATGTGTGATTCTTTTTTTTTCAGAGGACATGTGTTTGGCTTCCAATATGGTAGTTAAGAGCCATCTGTAACTCCAGTTCCAGGGACTGTGATGATTGTTTCTGACCTCCTAAGGCATTGCACACTCATGATGCCCTCACATATATCCAACCAAAACACACATACACATAAAGTAAATCTAAATGAAATTAAAACACTAGTAATAAACATCAGAAAATGTGACCGAGACAACTTAGTTACTGTTATTGTTGTGACCAAGTGCAACTAAGAAAAACTCATTTGGCTCACAGGTTTCATTTAGTTTGCTATGGAAGAAGGCATAAATGGAAGATTTCTTCATGATGGCAGGAGTTTGAACTTAGGACTCAGTACTTCCCATCTTGGCAGAAACACTATATGAAGTAGACATGAGGTAGTACTGGAAGACAAGACCTCAAGACCCACCTTCAGTTCTTTCATTGAGGCTCCTTCTGATTTTCCACAACCTTTTGAGATACCACCAGCAGCTGGCACAAGACTTGGGGATAGGTCTAATTCAGACCACAACAGAAAATGACTTTAAAAATAACATAGATATTTGGAACAACATTCATTAATCTGATTTTTGTGAATATACCCGAAGCAGGTCAAATCAGTAGGAAAAACAGTTATATTCATTTTTCACAGCAGTAGCAAAAGTGTGTCTATCAAATACGTGTCTATCAAAGGATGGATGAATTAAAAAAAAACGTAGAGAATTGAGCTCTTTTAAAAGAAAGAAAATCTACCTAGATTTTACAGGTGAGCTTGGGGTGAGAGGAGTACTGTGTTAAGCTAAATAAGCCAGGACCAAATGCATTATTATTCTAATATGTGGCTTCAAAGCATACTAGTCACACAGAGGAAAGAACAGCCACCGATGCCAAGGGAATGGAATACCTGATGCTTCTCAGTAACAATCCACTTCCTTCTGGACTGTTCTGTTACCAGTTAGGTAGGAGGACTGAGCTTTAGAGTTCTATTCTACAACATCATGATGAAAGTTACCAACAACTATCTTCTTGCCAAAGTCAGTTAGAACTGCTCCCACTGCTAAAAATCGAAAGCCAACTAGATTGTGTGTATAGATTGTGTGTGTGTGTGTGTGTGTGTGTGTGTGTGTGTGTGTGTGAGTGTCTGTTGGTCAAATGACACAAAACCTCTTTAAGACAGAAGAAATAATGTAAAGAAATTTCCCATATATCACAATGGCTACAATTAATAAAACTGCATTGTAAACTTGAAAACTTTGCAAGAGTAGAAGATGCCTCTGTTAAATAACTTAAATACTTGATGTGCTATGTTATATAAGACACAGGATGAAACATAAGCATATGTAATTTTTAATGTACTTGCTTTAACTTTATGTATAAAAGTGAGTCATAGCCTGCACTTACGCAAGTGCATTGCATGCATGCTTGATGCCTCTGGAAGCCAGGAACATGGGAACTCTGAAACTAGAGTTACAGATGGTTGTGAGCTGCCATTTGAGTGCTGAGGTTGAAATATAAAATCCCCTAGAAGAGCAACTAGTATTCTTATGACATCTTTTGCCCAATATACATGGTTGAATTTTGTTCATTATTAAAAAGTAAAGCAAAATAAATGACTTATATTTAAATTACCAGGTAATGAGTGGCAGAATGGATTTAGTGCTTCCTGCTATGTCCTACTGGTGCAGATATTAAAATTTCATTTGGCTTGGCAGACCCCCAAAAGCCTCAACTGCACAGACTGTGTTGACTTGATCTGAGCCAAAGCTCACAGTAAACAGGCTTTACTCAGACAACGTGTTGACAGGAATCAGCAGCAATATTTCAATATCACAACTGACTGGGCCAGTGATGCCAGTTAAGGCAAATGCAAGGATGAATAAAGCACTTAAAATAAGCATCAGAACATAATGTCCAAGAGGGTATATAAAGTTCTGGAGTGTTCCTGAAGAATAGCAAAGAGATGTGTGTATATATGGTTCTATGCATGCTTAGGAAGACCCACAAATTTCCTATCATGACATGTTCCGTGTCCTTCAAAATCCCAGCCTGAAGTGAACCTTTTGGAAGAGTTTTAATCTGCAAGCATAGTAAGGATTTTGCCCTGACATGGACATGTGACCTCTCAGAAGACAGCATTTATGGAAACATTCCCACTTAGCTACACATGCAACAGAGAAATCCATACATTGAGAAAATACTTCACACTAGTTCAAGAATTAACTAAAGCAAATAAATGCTAATGGCAGATAATACCTAGTCCCCAAGGAACTGATAATCTTAGTTTTTATAGTAGCCATATAATCTTTGTCTAATTTCCACCATTTGGAAAAAAATCACGAGTCATAATTATGAATCAGAAAAATAGTATATATTCTCAGAATATACATTAAAATAGGTGCTCATGGAAAATCTAGGTTGTCTTTATTTTCAAGGATTTGTACTGGCTGTTAAGTGCTTGTTGCAAGGGACTGTAGCAATGGCCCAGCACATAGTGATCTTGCAGAGGACCACAGCATTGTTTTCATAACCCATATTGTGAAGCTCAAACCATATGAGATGCCAGCTGCAGGACCACCGGGAATACCTACACACATGTTTACAAAAATAAATAGTGAAATACTTAAAAAAAAAGTGATGGGGCCTTTAATCCCAGCACTTGGGAGGCAGAGGCAGGCTGATTTCTGAGTTCAAGGCCAGCCTGGTCTACAGAGTGAGTTCCAGGACAACCAGGACTGTAAGTGAAACCTTGTCTCGAAAAACAAAACAAAACAAAAAATTAAAAGAAATTGAAATTAAGAGCTAGTTACAAGTTCAACATTAAAGTATTATTAATGAGCTACTGGAGAGTGTGAAAAATATGCCTTTAAAAATGGAAAATTATAATAAAGGAAGAAATTTCAAAGAAAGTTAAAAGTATGGTGAGTGGCAATGACAGCCTTAGCCAATAAAAGGAATCAATCATAAGGTGTCAGCCTTAGAACTAGTCTGCCAGAAGAAACTATCAGTAGTATTTTGGATAGATCCCATGTGATTGAGTGTAGGCAATGGAAACTTTAAAAGAGGAGAAGATACTAAACTAGCCTTAAAGATATGTAGGGAAAGAACATTACACCAATACTTGCATCATCCAAATTATTACTGTGGAAAATTAAGAAATGAGAAAGAAAGGAATAGTAAGTTTTTGTTTTTTTCCAAATGTGCCACTAAATAACGTGTGTGTTTGTGTGTGTGTTACATTATTTGTACAGGTTACAATGTTAGAAACAAAACAGCTTACTCAAACTGCCAAAGCCTAAACACAAACAGGAAATCTGAACCACCTCAGTAAGATAAGTAGTCTCTTCTTTCATGGTATATACAAAAGTATCCTCAGAGGCTGATTTCGTATGAGAAAAAGGATATCAGCAAGACCATGTGCATTCAAGGGCTGAAAAGATACTGTCAGCCAAGAACCCACATCTACCATAATTATCCTTTAATTATTAGAAACAAATGAAATAATTCTGAAATTAAAAAACAAGTGAATTACCTTTTTACAGATATGAACTGCATAAATAAACAATAAATAAATACTTAGCAGAACTCAGGGAACTTAATAATTGAAGAGGTATACTATAGAAAATACTGTACAAAAGAAGCCATAGTGGGGATAATTATCTAAGAGAAAAGTTTTTATTATTGAAATTAAGCTCTTACTAATCTCAAGTAGGGTGTCAAAATGAGCTCCCTAAGCAACCACTAAGAAATAGAAATAATAATAATAATAACTATTTTAAGAGGAATAACAAAAAATTAAGATCATTTTACAGAAATGTTTAATATTGACAAGGTTAGCAATAGAGAGAAACAGAAATTAACTAAATTGTTAAATTGGCAAAAATTAGCCCCACTTGATGAGTAATTGCATTAATGTTTCATGGAATAAATATTTTAATAATGAGACAATAATTAGAACAGTGCTGTAGAAAAAATTAATCCAACTATATGTTACCAATTTATAATCAGAGATGCAAATAGTTTGAGAAATGAGGCTGAATAAGTATGTCATTGAAATTGTTATTAAAGGAGATCTGGATTTTCTTAAACAATATCAATAAATATACTTTAAGGAAAAACAAACTGTTCATAAAGAATGACATATTATTAAGCCTAAGGACTGTTAACAAGAGGGAGATACTATGATATCACTGTCTAAATGTATCTTCACCTAACTATATGGATTCCAACAAGCCTACAGCAAATATCATCAGAATTGAATACAGAATAAACAATTTCATATCTTATGCAGGGACATTGACATTAGCATTTGATTGTAGATAAAGCAGAAAGAAGATTAATATAGAAATAAAACACTTAAAAGGTCTTTAACAAGTTAAATCTAGCACTTGTTCTTAGTACACTCTACACAACATCTGTGAAATACAAAATATTTTCCAAAGTTTTTACCTCATAGTCATTATAAAATATAGACTATTGAAAGTAAACAAAGTAGACTGTAAAGCTAAAACAAGTTTACAGGACATTTTTCATATCTTAAAACCAGTATTTATAAATGAAGAGGCAGAAAGCAAAACAATTACCTACATTACCACACAGAGTAATTAGAAGTCTTAAGAACAGGTGGAAAAAAGAAATGAGGTAACAGAGTACAGCAGAATAAGCACTGGGAACAGAAAATCAAAAATGATTAAGAAAATTCAAGCGTGAGAGCAGGAAACGTGACTCATGAGTCAATGCACATACATACAGCCTGAAAGCTGAGTTCCACTGCTAAGACCCATGTAGTAAAGGAAGAGCTCCAGAAAAAAAGGGTGTCATTGCATCTTCCCACAAATGCATGTACACACTATAAATAACAATGGGAAATTCTTGGAGAACAGTAAGAATGTAGACAAGTTGAGCTTAGCATGGCCAGGATAAAAGATACAATTCTGAAATTACTCAAATGAAAATGAAGGAAAGGATGTTATTATCAGCCTCACATCTAACATTAGAATAAAAATTATATATTAACAGATTTTCATGGAGCTAAATAATTATGTAATACATAAAGGAAAAAAATCCAGGAAAATATTGCTGTAAGACAAAAAGTTGTTAATCACAACCATTCAGAAAAGGAATCGAGGCTTAACTGTTTTCCCTAAGGATGGTCCTAATGTGTTCTGGCTTCAAGCATAGGAGCCTATACCCTGAGTACTGTAACCCTGAGTTAAGTATTTGCACCATGTAAAAAATTGGAAAAAAGAGAAAGTTTTAGATCATACATCATTGTTATATGAAGCCATAAATAGTCTCGAATCAAAATGAAACATCATGAAAAGAGAGAAAACTACAACCACTATGAAACACCCCCCACACACACAAAAAAAAAAACAAAAAAAAACAAAAAAATGACACAGTTCTCAATACAACTTTTGCAATACAAATCCAAACATTAAAATATTTATATACCAAGGCTATGTGAGAATTAGCATATAAATTTAAGATTGGTTCAATTTAGTCAGATAATATTAATGTTAATAGAATAAAAAGAAGTCCAGGAAGTGTTTTAACCCAGAGAATCAGGTGAGATCCACCATTTTCTCTCTGGTAACTTTCTAAGGCTGGACCAGCAGGGAGGCACAGGCCTCAAGAGTCCCATGGGAGTCGCAGGGCAGCAGGGACAGGGCAAGCTCTAGTCAGAGACAACAAGAACATCTAACACCAGAGATCAAGAGATGGCAAAAGGCAAATGCAAGAATCCTACCAACAGAAACCAAGAATGCTTGGCTTCATCAGAGCCTAGTACTCCCACCGCAGCAAGTCCTGGATATCCCAAAACACTGGAAAAGCAAGATTTGGATCTAAAATCATATCTCACAATGCTGATAGAGGAACTTAAGAAGGACATGAATAACTCTCTTAAAGAAATACAGGAGAACACAGGTAAAGAGGTACAAGCCCTTAAAGAGGAAACAAAAAAAAATCCCATAAAGAATTACAGGAGATCACAAGTAAACAAGTAGAAGCCCTTAAAGAGCAAACTCAAAAATCCTTTCAGGAATTGCAGGAAAACATAAACAACATAAACAGGTAAAGGAATTGAGTAAAACCATCTAGGACCTAAAAATGGAAGTAGAAACAATAAAGAAATCACAAAAAGAGACAACTCTGGAGTTAGAAATCTTAGGAAAGAAGTCAGGAAACATAGATGCAAGCATCACCAACAGAATACAAGAGATAGAAGAGAGAATCTCAGGGGAAGAAGATACCATAGACAACATTGACAGAACAATCAAAGAAAATGCAAAATGCAAAAAGACCCTAACCCAAAACATCCAGGAAATCCAGGACACAATGAGAAGACCAAACCTAAGGATAATAGGTATAGAAGAGAGTGAAGACTTCCAACTTAAAGGGCCAAAACAAAATTATAGAATTAACAAAATTATAGAAGAAAACTTCCCTAACCTAAAGAAAGAGATGCCCATGAACATACAAGAAGCCTATAGAACTCCAAATAGACTGGACCAGAAAAGAAATTCCTCCCGCCACATAATAGTCAAAACAACAAATGCACTAAATGAAGAAAGAATTTTAAAAGCAGTAAGGAAAAAATGTGAAGTAACATATAAAGTCAGGCCTATCAGAATTACACCAGACTTCTCACCCACCAGAGACTATGAAAGGTAGAAGATTCTGGGCAAATGTCATACAGACCCTACAAGAACACAAATGCCAGCCCAGGCTACTATATCCAGCAAAACTCTCAATTACCATAGATGGAGAAAACAAGATAGTCCATGACAAAACAAAATTTACACAATATCTTTACACAAATCCAGCCCTACAAAGGATAATAGATGGAAAACATCAACATAAGGAGCAAAACTACACCCTAGAAGAAGCAAGAAAGTAATCTTTCAACAAATCCACACAAACCTAATTCCACCTTTTACAACAAAAACAACAGGAATGTGACAATTACTTTTTTTTAATATATGACTATGAAAATTAATATTACCAACATATCCTAATCGATTGAAATCCAATAATATGAGGAATTAGAAATTTGTTGATTGTCATCCAATGGTCTCTCTAATTTGGTAATTGGAGAAATAGGTCCAACATTGTACAATCTATATGCACTTTCAGCTTGTTTGTTTGTGACAGTGCCTTGCTGTGTACAACATAAGGGTCTTGAAATCTTGCTTCTCCTATAGCAGCCTCTCTATTAGTAGTATTTTTTGTTTCAAGTCTTTTCACTATACTATGGTTTTAAGAACAGCTTATATATTTCAAAAGTATTTATATACCCAAAAGAAAAATAGACAATTAAATTGGAAAGAGGCTTGTAAGAGAAGAACAATGAGTGAGACTGAATGCTTTGCCTGATGTTTGTAACTCTTGTATCAAATTTGAGAAGAGGACTTTATAAGTTACTCTTTCTTTGAGATGAATGCTTTTCCAAATTATCATAGCTAATGAACCAAATTCTTACCCTCATCCAATGTCCGTGCCACCCTCCAAGCAGAACCATTGTTCATTGAAACAGTTGGTGAATGACTTTATGGATAGACCATCTTAATACACACCATTTCTTAAATGAATGTAATCTGTTCTCTGTGGCCTGAGAATAAAGTCACTCACTCAAGTCAAATAGCTTTGACCATAGCAGGATGTCTGTATCTAAAAATCGAGCCTACAATTCATTTCTTGGTGCAGCAGAACTATCAACTCTCAACTTAGCTACACTGGAGGCAATATCCTTTGGTGATGTGAGGGTCATTGAAGTATAGCCTTATTACAATGAAATCCAATGTCTAAAAATTGTTCTTATTTTGGGCTTGTACCACAGCAAGAGCCAAGATTTTAAACTCTACTAAATACAAAACAAACAAAAAGACTTTATATTTTTATGTTCATTTAGGAAAATACCAGTAGTGATGTATTATTTTGAAGTATATAGTTAATATGTTTGGAGTTATTTAAAATTTATGAGAAAAATGTATTTTCACTATTGCTGTAGACGAGCATCCACATAAGGCTGTTAAATTGATTGTTTTATATCAAATAGTTTTTATAATACTTATTTGTATTGTTATAATATTTTATAAATTTTAAGGAATATGACAAAAAAGATATTGTAGGTATTGAAGTGGGGGTCTCTAGGAGGAGTAGGGGTACAAAAGGGAAATAAGAATGTGATTTAGTTCTATTTACTTAAAATATGTTTTTAAATATTAACAAATTCAGATAAATTGAAAGCATGTAACTTTTCTCATCGTAATCCAATAAAAGTTAAAAAAATAGAATAAAAATGAGAAGCATACCATAGTATCAAGGTACATAGAATAATTATTTGACAAAAATTCAATGGCTTTTTCACAGACTTAGAAAGAGCAATTTCCAAATTCATCTGGAACAACAAAAAAACCCAGGATAGTAAAAAGTATTCTCAACAATACAGGAACCTCTGGTGAAATCACCACCCCAGACCTTAAGCTGTATTACAGAGCAATTGTGATAAAAACTGCATGGTATTGGTACAATGACAGGCAGGTAGATCTATGGAACAGAATTGAAGACCCAGAAATGAACCCACACACCTACGGTCACTTTATCTTTGACAAAGGAGCTAAAACCATCCAGTGGAAAAAAGACAGCATTTTCAACAAATGGTGCTGGCTCTACTGGCAGTTAGCATGTGGAAGAATGCAAACTGATCCATTCCTATCTCCTTGTACTTAGCTCAAGTTCAAGTGGATCAGAGACCTCCACTTCAAACCAGATACACTGAAACTAATAGAAAAGAAAGTGGGGAAGAGCCTTGAGCATATAGGCATAGGGGAATATTTCCTGAACAGAACGCCAATAGCTTATGCTCTAAGATGAAGAACTGACAAATGGGACCTCATAAAGTTGCAAAGCTTCTGTAAGGCAAAAGACACTGTCAATAGGACAAAATGGCAACCAACAAATTGGGAAAAGATCTTTACCAATCCTATATCTGATAGAGGGTTAATATCTAATGCATACTAAAGAAGAAAAATGAGGTTCAGAGATAAAGAATTCTCAACTGAGGAATACCAAATGGCTGAGAAGCACGTAAAGAAATGTTCAACAGCCTTAGTCATCAGGGAAATGCAAATCAAAACAACCCTGAGATTCCACCTTACACCAGTCAATGACTAGGATAAAAAACTCAGGTGACAGCAGATGCTGGAGAGGTTGTGGAGAAAGAGGAACACTCCTTCATTGCTGGTGGGATTGCAAATGGTACAACCACTCTGGAAATTAGTTTGACAGTTCCTCCAGAAACTGGACATAGTTCTACTGGAGGACCCAGTTGTACCACTCCTGGGCATAAATCCAGAAGATGCTCCAACATGTAATAAGGACACATGTAACACCAAGTTCATGGCAACCTTATTTGTAATAGCCAGAAACTGGAAACAACCCAGATGTTCCTCAAGAGAGGAATGGATACAGAACATGTGGTACATTTACACAATGGAGTACTACTCAGCCATTAAAAACAATGAATTTATGAAATTCTTAGGGAAATGGATGGATCTGGAGAATATCATCCTGAGTGAGATAACCCAATCACAAAAGAACACACATGGCATGCACTCTCTGATAAGTGGTTTTTAGCCCAGAAGTTCGGAATACATGAAGAACAACCTGCAAACCACAAGAAACTCAAGAAGAAGGAAGACCAAAATGTGGACATTTCATTCCTTCTTAAAAAGGGGAACAAAATACCCATGGAAGGAGTTGCAGAGACTAACTATGGAGCAGAGATTGAAGGAAGGACAATCCAACCTGATATAGCTGTCTCCTGAGAGGCTCTGACAGTACTTGACTAATACAGAAGTAGAGGCTGACAACCATCCATTGAACTGAGTACAGGGACCCCAATAAAGGAGTTAGAGAAAGGACCCAAAGAGCTGAAGGGTTTGCAGCCCTTAGGACAAACAACAATATGAACTAACTAGTACCCTCAGAGCTCCCAGGAACTCAACCACCAACCATGGAGTACACATGGTGGGACTGATTGCTCTGACAGCATGTATATAGTAGAGGATTGCAAAGTCGATCATCAATGGGAGGAGAGGCCCTTGGCCCTGTGAAGGTTCTGTGCCCCAGTGTAGGGGAATGCCATGGTCAATAAGTAGGAGAGGGTGGAGTGACAAGCAGGGGGAGAGGAAGGCAACAGGAGTTTGTTCTTGTTGTTTTTTTTTTGTTTGTTTGGTTGGTTGGTTTTTTTGGAGGGGAAACTGGGAAAGGAGAAATCATATGACATGTAACTAAAGAAAATATCTAATAAAAAATTCAATGACTTTTCAGAACAAAATTTTTGAATAAACAATGAGCATGAAAGAGGTTTGTTACATTGCTATTGAGGATCTTTAGAATGCCACTTTCACTGTATAGTTAGTGTGTAGTTAACATAAAGAGATGAAACAATTCCCCACTCCAAGGTTAGTATCTGTAAAGAGTATTCACAGTTTCCAAATATATCTTGACCTATACTAGAGGTTCTACCCACAGATATTTAGCAAGAAAAATAAAAATAATCACCAAGATTAAAGATTTGTTTATGCTTTGTAAGTATGTATTCATAGACAACTCACATTGATTTTTAAGTTTTTTTACATGCATGAAAATATCAGAACTAAGCAATCAGTGTAGCAAGACTTCAGTATACAAAATTAAGCAAGCATTTCTATATAAGAGCAACCAGCAATCCAAATATAAATTAAGAAAACATCTTTGCTTACAAAAACACGACTATGAAACATTTAAATAGTAATTACACAAATGCCTTTAAGGCCCGTTACTGAAAAATAAAAACATCTTTGAAGAAAATTAAGGAAAATCTGGGTAACTGGAAACACATCACAATTTTGGATCCAATGACATAACACTGTTAAAAAAAGCTATAAAGGGTCAGAAAATGGGAAGTACATTCCACTCAAGTACCAAGAGCTAACTTCAAATCCCAGGAGCTACATAAAGGCCAATTACAGCAGCACATTTTTGCAATCTCAAAGTTGCAGGATTGTGTCAGAGATAGACATCCATACAACCTAGAGAGATTGATGAGCTTCAGTTCAATGAGGGGCTCTGTAACAAAGAAATATGGAGAAGAGCAATGAAGGCCAATCAACATCAACCTCTGTCCTCCACATGTAAGCACAAAAATGTATCTGCTTACATAAGCTTGTACAACACACATATATGCCCTTGAAATATACAACACAATTAAATAACTCCAATTGACATTCATTATTGAGTTTCCTCTATCTTGTTTCATAGAAATTAAGATGCATGCTTTAAATATTATATTCCAAAGTTCCCATATAGATGAAATATCTGGAAAAAGAAGGAAATTGTAGGTTTTTCAAAGTTACAAAGTACATTGTCTTGTCTAGAGGTGTACTTAGAATTTTCAATCTGTTGACAAACAGTAAAAGATAGAATGCAATTCAAGTGATTTTTAAAGGAAAAAATATAAAATATATTTACTGGCAACCTATAACTCATGAAAATAAAATAGAATCAAATATATTGAATAATATACAGAAGATTCAAAGGAAGACATTACTTTTGAAAATGATCTATTGCTCGATTCTGAAAAATGTGTAGGAAACAGTATTGAATTCTCAGAAGAATACAAAATGTATTGATTAGCTGATACAGGGAACAACTTGAAAGGATTTCCCAGAATGCACAAAACAAAAGATGAAATACAACAGAAAAAATGCAAATGTATGGAGGCCGTAGGCTGATGATTTAAAATGAAAATTATTAATGATTCTTTGAAAAGCATAAGAAGAAAGGGAACAGATATGGCAACTGTAGCCAGAAGCAGCCTGCTTTTTGAGTAGGGAGGTAAATTGTATCTTTTATAATTTTTAAAATTACTATGGTCTCAACAACATAATTCTAAAGACACTTTCATATGAACAAAAGGATCGAGAAAGCATTGTGTAGCTGGCCTGAAGATATGTGAACAAGTGCCTTCTGACTAGACACTGGTGACAGAAGAAATCATTATTTCCCTAAAGCCCAGCTTGGTGATCCAATGCTTGTACTGAGGTTACTTACAGGAGCATGGATGACACAAAGTCAGCTAGATGTCTGCAGAGCCTTTGCCTCATGATGACTCATGTAAGTGAGATCATGGAGTTCCCTTCACAACCTGTAGAGAGCACTGTCGTGCGCGCAGGACAGACACATAGACGACAGCCAAGATCCTTCTGCAGTCATACTTTATTCCATCTTCCAGAGGGCGACCCCCCACACCCCCAAAAGCACTGCTTATATATGCCCTGGAGCGGCATGCTCATCTCTGATTGGCTGTTTGCTCATTACCTCATGAGACACCTCGGGATAGGCTGTGACTTGGCATTTTTGGCCCTAGCACATGCGCAGATGGGCTGAGACTTAGCGCACTCTGGCCCTAGGCACATGCGCAGACTACGTGTTAAGGGGAGAAGAAACCGGCTGCCGGTGCCATCTTGTAATGGAGGCTGCCGGCTTGGGTGTGGCTCTCTACAGAGCACTATGGGAGAGTTTTGTCCATAGAAGCTGTCATACTTTATGTAACTTTGGGCTGGGGGCTTGTGGACTTTACAAGCACTGAAATCTGGGTACTCAGAAATACAATATGGAGAAGGGCATCCTAAAAAAGTCACAAAAATGGAATTATCAAAGATAAAAATTATCTTCATACAAAACTGGTAACATACTGGCTCTTTCTGTTAAAACTTCAAGAGAAAGATAATCAGCATTGGCTCTGGTGACTTAATTTTACAAACTAAAACCCTGTGGTCATCTCTTAAATAAACAGCATTAAATAAAGTGGTATGATAAATAGGGATCAAAAAAAAGAATGGTGAGAAAAAAGTTAAAAATGTTTTCTAAAAATATATACTAAGGGATGGAGAGAAATGTCAATGGTCTTATAGAGCACTCAAAGGTTTACATACAGTACCCATGGTGACACTTTCATACTGACATTCACTTCCACAGTCATATGCACAAACTTGTAAACACACACACACACACACACACACTTAAAAAAATCTTTAACAACGAAAACAAAACAAACAATTGTCTTCTAGTCAACCAAGTAAAAGTAAGGATCAAAGTCTACAAATGCTAAAGAGTTCAGTAAAGAAAAAAAAAATTGACATTAAGAAAGTGATCGAGGTTACATGTTTTTTTTTAATATTATCAAAATTGTTAAAGCAAATTATAGTTAATATAATGAAAAATACTATTGACTATTAAAGTCAAAACAAATTGTAATAGCTAGTTGTATATATTCTCATGTACACATTCCCTTTCTCACATTTATTATTTTTGTTTTTGTAATTCTTCTATCTTAAAATAATTTTGATCATGACATGTTATTTATATATCTAGAATTTTGGAGTGTTGAATTTGGGTTAAAGGTGTTCTAATTCTTTATACCTCAAATCACAGACTATAAATTCTGGAATTATGGCCTGGCAGTGGTGGCGCACACCTTTAATCTCAGCAATTGGGAAGCAGAGACAGGCAGATTTCTGAGTTCGAGGCCAGCCTGGTCTACAGAGTGAGTTGCAGGACAGCCAGACCTACACAGAGAAACCCTGTCTTGAAAAAAAAGATTCTGAAAATATGAGCTTATTTTGGCCTATTGAGCTTATAGTAGAGTGTTAAAACTACAATTGTGTGGATCACGCTCACACATTAGCAAAGGCAATGTAACTGTCACATCTCTTTCTCTTTCTCTCTCTCCTCTTATCCCCACCGTGTATGTGTTTGTATTCATGCACATATTTCAGCATGTAATGTAAGCCTGGCTACACAGAAGAACTTTCTTGGGTGAAAAGAACACCTAATAGGAACAATAACTTCATGAAGTCTTTAGTCCTTTATCTGTAGAATCCACTAAAAAAAAAATGTATGACTTTTTAGAAAACTTGTTTCAGGGGGGATTGTTCAGAAACAAAAATTCCTAAATAGACCAAATTTCTAATTATGAGATGAGTTCTACGTAGATACATAATTGGTAAGAGTGAACACAAAGTTCTAGCTGTGTCAGTAGAAATTGAGATTAATGGGTTAATTAGATTTGTCTTGATGTATTCTTTTGTTAAGGTTCTGGAAGAAGAGGCAGGTAGGTGGATTGTAATGGAAATTAGAAAAGATATTCTATGTGAGGTCATAAAAAAATAAGAGCTTTGTTAATGGGAACATTTGGAACCCACTTTAAGATGTTGATGATAGCTATATGACAAAGCAATCAATGATTAAGACTCAGATTAGTGAACGATTTTTATTCCCAGTGACCCTTTCTATGATATCAGGACTCCTAATTTGCCTTCCCAGGATAAAGACCTATGAGTTCTCTCTTGTGGCCTAATTTAGTTGGAATCAATGTCACGTGTAATCTAATGACTGTGGGCTAATTTGATGGTACACTGTGTATTGTTCTCCTACCAGTCTGAATCCCACAGTTTTTTCTCAGCAGCAAACATTCATTTCCATCAGGCTTTCTTCAGCAGGAACTCTTTATATCCTCAAGAGAATCTCCATCAAGAAAATAAACAATTGTTGAAGTTTCTTCGGTTAGATGCTATTTTAGTAAATATATTTTAAAAAATGTTTTACAAGAGCCTTTGCTTTTGGGTGCGGTAAAACTGAGTTACTAAAAGTCAATGGTTACAAACTACAAACATCAAAATTTAGGAAAACTTATCTGACTTAAATAATTAAAAAGAATGAATTAACACTGCATCATTTATATATTTATAAAGGAAGGCAAAGTTTAGTTACATAAAGTTCCATGTGTACTAATGTTTTATACATATATGTTTAGATCAATATTGTGGTCGCATTAGAAACTATTCATAAAATATCAAAAACTAATTATTAAATCAATTGGAGAATTAATATTGAAGCCTCTCAACTCAATCCCTTAAAGGCACGGGAACTGGAAAGACTTCAGCAGTGCTGTGACATTGCATCTGACAACTTAGCTAGCAACATTCACAATAGTTCTTTCTCCTCTGAATGACAGGACTTCCTATTGCAACTCATAAAATATTTGATTGAAGTTTTCCAATTAAAGCCAAAGCTGTTTACATTGTATGAAAGGATCTAGAACTTCCTCTAGAACTTCAACAGAATAGGAGCAATTTGGAAAGAGTCGTGTAAAACAATTTTGTCTCTGTTCTGTCTCTCTCTTCCTCTCTCTATCTCTGTCTCTCTATCTTTCTGTCTCTTTCTCTCTCTCTGTCTGTTTCTCTGTTTATCTCTGTATCTGGGTCTTTGTCTCTGTCTCTCTTTCTGTCTCTTTCTCTGTCTCTTTATCTCTCTCTGACTATCTATGTCTCTCTCTCACCACTTGTGTATGTTGAATCCTCCATCTTGCTCCATCTTCTCTACCTATTCAGTCTTAATAAACACACATAATCATAGGCTTAGAAAACCCACAGTATAATACAACAATGATAATATCTTTTATAAAATTCAACATAGGGCCCAGTACACAGATTTTGTCCATCCATGTTATCAGTCACTAAGACATATTGTAATTTTTTAAGACATTTTATCTATAAGTTACTGAACTACTAATTTCAGAGGAAACAGAGGAGAAAAGAAAACTTCAGACAGGAACATCTGATCCAAAATCCACCCTCATCCCCACTGATTATAACAGAACTAGAAACAAGGGAACAGATGATTTTCAAGAAAGAAGCTGCTTTCAGATATGGAGGAAATAAAAACTCCAGAGTCCAATGTTATACAGAATTTTTTTTTTACTGCACATGTTTCATGAGACTGTCTAATGGATATCAATAACTTTTATTAACAGCTCCTTAAACAGTAAGAATAGAAGCAATCTGTTCCCTTCCTTTTAATAGGCAGAAACACTTCTGTCCTAGGCATTGTGCTTCTATGGATTTGAGAAGACAATGGGCTACAAAGGTACATTATGCCCTTTTGTGAACAATTTAAAATATTCAAAGCCATAAATTATAAGAAAACATGCAAAATATATGGGATCTTAGTGTAATAGATACTTTCATTTGGGGAAATTCACAGACAATTTACCACTTTGAGCTTTGTCGCTAACCCAAACCCTAACCCTAACCCTAACCCCAACCCTAACCTACAGAGAATAAGAGCTAAGCAAACCTACAGAGAATAGAGCTACCAAGGTCCTCTCTAAGACATCAAGACATATCTGTGTACCTTTGAGTGTCTGAAGTGGAAATGGCTTTGTGTTTGTCAGCACATATATTCTGTCTTTTAGAGTGGCACTGTATAGTAGTAAGTTGGATCACTGAAACCTTTCTCACTGACAGGAGTTCATGCAAATAAGATACTGAGAGTCTCACAGAAGTAGAGCCTAAAAGAAGACAGATGATAAGTTCTGGCAATAAAGCAGAAGATCAAAAGTCCCTAAATATTCTTGATATGGGTAAAATCAGGGGCCTCGAATAAAGATATCTCCATTCAGTGAAGAAGTTAGACAGATGTAAGGACTTGAACAGAAGCTGATCCTACTTTAATTCTTGATTTGTTGTTTGTTTTCTGATATGCAACCTTTCAGTGGCTGTTCACCAAGTCAGGCATAGTAAGTACAGTTTTCTCTGTGAGGTTTGCCAGGGAAAACACCCTCCTATTGGATAAAAATTGAAATAGGATTTTAGCATGGAGTTTCAGATCCCAGGTCTGTCTGGATCAATTATTTTCTTGGCAGGAGATTGTCAATTAAGTAGGAATTTTTAGAAGGAAGCAAAATTGAGCCCAATGTGATAGCACTCCCCATAGCTAAACAGGCACTTCCTACCCGAGATAATCTACTCTGGTGACTTACTGTCACTCCCCGAGACTTGTCTTCTACCTGGCTCTAGGCCTACTCTAGTATAACAATCAATATCAACCCATAGTGTTTTCCCTTCTTGTGTTTAATATGTTATGGGCATTGAAAAAAGTTCCATTGGGAGGTTGGGAGAAGGGGAGGAAGAGACAGAGGAGCAGCCTACCTTCCTCATAGCTTGGTTTGAACTTAGGTAATTACATACACTAGACCAGTGCTATACCAATCAACTATGTACCTAATCCCTCTTCAACGTTTTATTTTACCCAACTGGCCTCTAATCCTATCTCAACACATTGAGAATTTGGGATGGCAGGCCTGTATCACCAGGTCCAATTATTCCTTTTTATTAAATCCCTTCAAAAGAATCAGAAAAGTTCAACATGTTGGACACCTTGATATGAACTGTTTCACTTATCATTCTCCTATATCTCTTTTTCTTAAGTTTAATGAGCAAAAAAAAAGCCAGTTAAGAAGTCTCGAAAGACTTACTCAACAAATCAAAATTAATGATACTAATGGATACAAAAAAAACATGTACCAAAATGAAAATCATTGTCTCTTAAAATCACTTTGAAATCAAAAATTATTTTAATCCCAAAGTAACTCTGGTAGATAAATCAATTACTCATCACCACTTATGCATATTTAGCCTTGTGAAAAAAAAACAAAGATATCATATGAGTTGCTATGATAAAATATTGTAACCAACACAAAATAGAGGAAAAAAGAGTTTGTTTAGCAAATAGTTCCTTGTCACAGTACATGATTGCAGAGAAGTTTCTTGAGCAGGAGCTTTAAGGAACTGGTCACACTGTGATGATAATCAGGATGAGAGAACAATGGATGCATTCATGCTCATGTTCTGCTCACTTGCATTACCCTTCCACGGATCAGAAGACCCTGTGCAGGGAATGGTTCGTTCTTTAGAGGCTGGATTTTCTGGTTTAAACTGTTGTAAAACATAAAATTTCAAGGAGCCTGCTATCCACTTTGGACCCCTATTGTCTGCCTATCTCTCTGCCCACCTTCGTCAGATTCCTCGATCCTGAAACATACAGGTTAGCTTCACTTCCCCAAGCATCTTCTCTGCTCACTGAATCCTCTGCAGCACACCTAGCTGCCCTGAGTAGCCTGCTAGCCCAGGAAGACCTTGATCCTCCCATCACCTCTCTACCCACCTTAGCTCAGCAGAAGAAAAACACTCGGCCACCTTATTATTTTAAAACTTGCCAGATAACACAAATGCTGGTCAAAGAATTTCCTGCCCTAACCTTATCAGCTAGCCTATTTCAGCCATACACTCACTGGTGGTTGAATCTGCCATTTCTGGCAGCCCTAAGACCTTACTTACATGGTTGTTGTGTCTTTCCAAAGCCTGGTCCTAAAGACCTCCTCTTTTCCTGTGTCCCTTTTCTTCTCCCTTCCCCTGGGACCTGGAAGTCCCACATTTTCCCTTTCATAACTATTGACTTCCACCTCCCTGATCGATACAATCAATCACCAATTGAGGAATCAACACCTCCCTCTACAAAAAGTGCTTATTCTAAGACTTAGAAAATATTTTCAACAAAACAGAAGAAAACTTTCCCAACTTAAAGAAAGAGATGCTATAAACATACAAGAAGTTTGTAGAACACCAATTAAACTAGACCAGGAAAGAAAATCCTCTGACCACAAAATAATTAAAATAAAATCTATAGAACAAAGAAAGGATATTAAAAGCAGCAAGGGAAAAATGACAGATAATATACAAAAGGAGACCTACCAGAATTACAATCCACTTCTCATCAGACACTGTAAAAGCTAGAAAGGCTTAGAATGATTTCTTGCAACATCTAAGAAAAAAACCACAGATGCTAGTCTAGACTATTATACCCAGCAAAATTCCAAATCACCATAGTGGAGAAAACAAGATATTTCAAGACAAATCTAAATTCAAACAATATTTTTCTACAAATCTAGCCCTACAAAAAATACTAGAAGGAAAATTCCAACCCAAGGAGGATAACTACATCCATAAAAACACAGGAAATAAGTAGTCCCATACCAGAAAAACAATGGTAGCACCTCCACCACCACCCCCAGGCCTAAACTCATTAACACCACAGACATAAAATGACAGGAATATGCAACCACTGGTCATTAATAACTCTCAGCATCAATTGACTCAATTTTCCAATAGAAATAAACAGGATACCACAGTGGATTCCAAAACAGGATCTATCATTCTGCTGAATTCAAGAAATACACCACAGCCATAAAGATGGATATTACCCCATAGTAAAAGGATGGAGGGAGGGAACAAGGCGGTAGAGGAGATAGGGGAGCTTTCAGGGTCAAGTGTGGGGAGAGACAGGAGAGATGGCCAGATAAATATGAGAATGAATGTTAATCTACAATTGAAGAGCATGAGGAGGTGGGAGAAATCTCTAAGAAGTGATAGGGACCTGGGATAAGGGAGGTTCCCAAGAACCAATGTAAGTGACCTTAACTGTGACTCAGCATTGGGAGTATTGAATGTGAAGGATCTACCTCCTGTAGACAGGCAGGAATTTCAGTGGAACTATAGAAACACCAACTCACCCAGAAAACTTTCAACTCAAAATTTATCCTGTCTACAAGAAATGCAGGGATGGCAAATGGAGCAGTGACTGAGGGAACAACCAGCCCATAAGCCAATAACTTGCCCATCTTGAGACCCATTCCATGGGCAAGCACCAATTCCTAACACTATTAATGATACTCTATTATGCTTGCTTAAGAAGTCTTGCAGGTCTGTAGTCTGAGAAACTCAACCCCGCAGCTGACTCATACAGGTGCTGATACTCACAGAGAAAGAGTGGATGGAGCTTGGGCATTCTTATGGAAGAATAGGGGAAAGGACTGTGGGCCCCAAAGAGGATAGGAACTCTACAGGAAGACCAGCATAATAAACTAACCTAGACCCTTGGTGCTTTCAGAGACACCAACCAAAGTGTATACGTGGGTTGGAACTAGGCCTCTCCACACACATGTAGTAGAGGTACAGCTTGATTTTCATGTGTGTCCCGAATAACTGGTGCAGGGATTATCCCAAAAGATGTTGCCTGTCTTTGGGATATATTTTTCTGACTGGGATGCCTTCTCTGGCCTCAATGGGAAAGGATGAGCTTACTCCTGCAGGGGCATGATATTCTAGGGTGAGGGAGTACCTAAGGGATCCCCCAGTTACTCAGGAGAGTAGAGGAATGGAGGATAGGGAAAGGATTGTGGGAGGGAATGATATGGAGGGGGCACTGAGTGGGATGTAATGTGCATAAGTTAAAAAAATAAAATGAAAATAAAAAAACAAAAATACAAAACAAACCAAAGAAACTCACAAAGAACTTCCCAGGGGCTCTTTTCCAAAGTAATTCTGCTGTCTAAGATGACTGTTATTTGCTCACTTATAATAATTATACATATAATTAATTTGGTTATTTTGTTTCATTTAAAAATTCTAAAACCGTATAATATAGGAAGTTGTGAAATTTGAGAGACAACTGTTACTTGCTTGAATGACTATTGTGTATATAAACATGTAGTTCCCTAAAGAAGAAAATTTGTTTTAGTTTCATGAAAAGAAAAAATTTTTTAAATAGCAGATATCTCCACCCCCCAGAATCTTAATTTTCAAAAGCTTATGTATTATTATCAAAACATAAAATCATTCATATGCATTATAAGTATCATATAATATGTTATATACATACATACTTATAGACACATATATATGTCAAAATACATCTATGGTAAAAATTAATTATCTAAGGACTAATACTAGCATAATAGTCATAAGGTAATCATAAGACTATTTCTAGTGAAGGTGTTGATAGAAGCAATGATAAAGTGTGTTTGCCCTGAACTTCTCTTTAGGTGGTTTTCACAGGCATTGAGTTCTTGTCAGGTATTTGTGGCAACTGTTCCCCTAGGCTCTGCCTTCCCACACAGTCTATGAACACCACTATTGATCTTGTTACCTATCTGTTCCTCTCAGTTCTCTGTGGCTTTCCTTGAACTGAGTGATGGTCCAAGTTGGTAATAGATTTGGAAAAGCTTCAGAGGATTGATCTCTTCTTAGAATGCCCAAAAAAGAAAGTCAGTTTTGCTGGCAGCAGCAACTGACAAAATTGTTTTTCTAACATCATAGAAAAAAACAAAACAAAACAAAACAACAACAACAACAACAACAAAAACCAAGAGAAAACCTTGGGCAACATTCTAAACTTTCCAACATCACCTTTTTACATCTAGCTATCTTTTTTTTTTCTGATTCCACACATTCACTCTTCCCTTTTCCAATTCCCATCCCTGCTATAGCACAAGCTGTTAGAAAGGAGTGACGAAAATGTCTTATTTGAAATAGAACAAAATTTTTTGCCATGCCAGGAGTTGATGCTGTTGAGTCTCTAGACAAATTTCATTAACAAAAACATGTAAAACTTCATTTGCCCTAATGTTAAGTTTTACTTTGAATCTTCTTGTTTAAACGAGTGTTGTTTAGAGCCTAGAGAGAGGGTACCACTGCAAAGAATACTGGGTACTCTTCCAAAAGATGAGTTTTGGGTCCTAGCGTCCACATAGCAACATAAAAAAATCTAAAACTCCAGTTCTAGATGATATAACTCCTTCTTTTAAAGCTGCTTTTGAAAGCAACAAGTATTCAAATGGTACACAGATATAGATGCTAGTAAAAGATCCTCCACAATAAACAATAATAATAAAATTTAAAAGACATTTAGGTGACATTGGTATTTTTCTTGTAAGTATGAATCTTTAAATTTCTAAAAACCAATCTAACAAAGAAACAAAGCACATGAACAAAACCAAAGAAAGAAGAGGACAAAAACCATTTTGAAAATGTAGAATTGAAATCAAGAAAGTCCTGGCACAATTTGTAAATTCAGAGAGCCAAGATGGAGAGAAAGCTAGGAGTCCTCACATCATGTTTATTTGAGAAAAAGTAGGAGCTATTTCAAGTAGGAATATAAGTATCAAATATTTCTTGGGGCAAGGGGGCAGAGACATGGTATTTTGTAGTCCAGGTTAGCTGTTACCTGTAGCTAAGGATGACTTTGTATGTCTCACTTACTTGTTTTTATTCCTGAAGTTACACCACACCAAGTTTTAACAATGTTTTTAAACCTTACATTTCACCTAAGAAATACTTTCCCTATTCAGCTTAGGGCATATAAAAGATCCTGGAAGGGTAAGACAGATGAAAATTCCCAGGAGTGTCTTTAAGTTCAGTTACCTAGTACATGACCTATAATCAATGGGGTTTTGTGTCCAATATAAAGGAGAAGTAGTTTTGATTTTGGTTTTATTTCCCAAGAAATCTCAAACTTCAAACTTCCAAGGTAAACATTTATTTGTGGATTTATTAATAGTCAATATTTATATGCAATGCTATGCTTTTCCTCCTTTTGTGCCACAAACACTGGGGGAACTTGTTCAGTTGGTGATATAAAAGGAAAGCAGGACTAGAAATGACAAGGCAAAGCATACTTTACACAGATTGAGTTATTACATAGGTATGCTGAAAAAGCCAGTGATTTTGCTCATTTGTGAAAGAGTTTATTGACACCTAGAGAAAGTGGAAAGACTAACATAACCTTGGAACCTTGGAGAGGAATAAAGTACTCAAAGCAAGTTCAACACAATTCTGCAGGGAGGAGTTGAGTATTCTTCATAGACTCATCACATCACACAAAGAGAATGCAGCCAAAAGTATTTACTATGGCTTAGAAGCTTATTTATAACACACAGATGTTTTTTTATAGTCACAAAGTACTTGAATTGTTTATGGACAATATTGACAAATTTTCTTTTCTTCTTTTTTTTTTT
>JADRCD010032736.1:0-13675 GCA_019843815.1 Montemys delectorum
CCCCCCCCCCCCCCCCCCCCGTTTGCTAACTAGTGCTCCCCATGAGGTGCTCCTCTGTGTCTGCTCTGGCAGTTTGTGCTTCCCCTGCAGGTCTAGGACTGCCTGTCACCTTCGCCGGGAACCCCTTCCCCCCGCCCCAGTCCTCCTATGGTAGTCAGACCCTGATAGTCTCTCTTTAGTGATGCCCTCTAAGGCGGACTGTGAGATTGACATCTGTCTGTGAGGGTTTAACCCTCTCCCTGGGCTTGCAGACTTGAACCACAGAAAGGTCTTCAGACCCTACAGGTAGCATATGGGCTCCTTCCCTCCTAAATCCAGTCAGCACCAGCCTTGCAAGAACACATTGGTTCCCAGCTAGCACATAAGTGGTTGTAGGTAACCAGAACTGAGCTCTTTTGGGCGGGAGGCCCCTGGTTTCCTGGAGGTTTTATGTGATCAGCGTGTGCACATAGGTTGGCAAGTGTGGACACATGTAAAGTTCTAAACATCTCAGCAATTTCTCTCCAAGCCAAGGACCAAGAGGAAGGAGGGAAGGTCTGAGAAACATAAGGAGTCACGGTGGGGAGATGAAGGGTGCTAATGGAGAGAATAAGATCAATGCCCCTGGCATTCGGCACAGAGCCTGTGCCGTTCATCAGAGGGACCCCGCTATGTTCACCAAGGGAAGGGAGGAGGGAGCTGTACTTCTGTTTATCACAGTGGTCAATGGCAGAGAGCCATGACAGGCAGCCACCTTGCTGGACGCCATGGCTGCCCAGGCTTCTGTGTATTCCTTGCTAGCTGGTTTCATGTCCTTTGTTCCTCTTTGCTTCTCTTTCAGGGCTTTGAGGATCCCAAGGACAAGTGAGTAGTGTGCCCATTTTTGTTCCTCCTTCCCCTTCGGCTTATTCACATGACAGACGGTTCAGCAGTGGCTGGAGCAGCAGCCCAGGAGGCTGGGCTCTCCTCCCATGGCCCCCTCAGGGAAACGCAGACCATGCACACTGGTAGCAGGGCCTGAATGTACCCAGTATCTGGAGGGAACATCCTTCCTCCTCTTGTGCTTCCCAGTTCTTATGAGTGCCAGAAACTGTACTCAAAGAACAGGTTCTACCTTGAGAAATTAGATTTTTAAATTCAGCACCATAAACTCTCCCAAGAGAGTCCTACTCCTGGTTCTAGTGGCAGATGGACCACAGTTCCTGTGGGAGGGGTCCCACCCACCAGTCCTAGTCTTAGCTCCAGGAAGAGGAGACAGCTAGAGAGTAAAAAGAAGAGGTTTACCTGTTGGAATAACAACATCATCTTCAATAATAATCTACATTACCAGCAAGGTCCTCTGGACTTCAGGGACCTTCCTGTCATACGCAGTTATTAAGAACATCGCCTGGTCTCAGTCCCTGCTGCCCCTTCCTAAGTGAAAGCTTTCTGGGGGTCTGCCAGGTGTCTCTGGTCAGTCTAGATGGCCATGCAGAGCTATCTATGTGACAGCATCCCTGAGTGTCAGCGTGCCTATGTCTGCCCCTGGCTTTTCAGGAATGCCCAGGAAAGTGCGAACCCAGAGGATGAAGTGGATGAGTTTCTAGGCCGGGCCATTGATGCCAGGAGCATCGACAGACTGCGATCTGAACATGTCCGCAAGTTCCTCCTGACCTTCAGGGAGCCTGACTTAGAGAAGAAGGTATGGCAGCATCAGGAGAGAGGACCCCTGGCAGAAGCAAGACAGGGCGTAGGGAGCAACCCACAGGGTGACTTCCTCTCCCCTCCAGTGCCAGTGTCTTAATCTGTGATGCCGTACTAGAACCCCAGGAGATGGGTTCTGGGGAGGTCCCCATGGTTGGAAGGAATTCATCGCATCATTGCTGCGCCTCGGGTTCCTTATCTGGAGATGTTAGCATACCAACATCAGGATCAGGGCGAAGAACAACTGAGCTCTGTCTGTAGCAAACATATCCAATGGTGTGCATATAAAAACTGCTATGATCATCGAGTCACCCGGTTTCCTGGGGCCCATCAGGACCTCCGTGCTGCTTTAGAAGGGCCATGGAAGCTCCTTGTCCTGCCTTAGATTGTAATGGAAGAGCTCAGCAGGCCATCAACTGAAGTGGTGACAGAGCCACCAGGCACCTCCCCTTGTCCTGTGTGTCCCCATGCCCCCATCAGTCACTGCCAACCTTAGGTGAGACAGGGCTGATTAGCAAAGCAAAGCTATGGAAAGTGGGCCTGATGGGTGTGTCCCCTTTCAAGGTGAGCATGCCAGCATTTGTGTGGCTAGTTGGTGTCATGGGAGGAGGTGGGGGTGGGGGTGGGGGTGGGACCTTGAATAAATCAGCTGAGCTCACCAAAGGAGAGTGAGTGCTTCCTGGAAGTAGAAAGCAAAGCAGTCTGGGGATCACTGGGGTGCCCCGTGAGAGCGGTGATGGTCTGCAGCTGTGGCCATTATGAAATACATTGACCATGGGCAGGCTGGCACAAAGTGTCTCCGTTAACAATCCCAAGTCTCTTGGTCACTGTCACATAGACTTCCATATGGGCATTTGCACTGGCTGCCCTCCTGTGCAAGCCCAGCTCTGGTCTGCATGTGTCATGGAGGAGGGTATCTTGGGCACTGGGTGATGGAATTGGCTGGACTGTCACAGGCAGTGGGCAGGTCTGGTAGAGCTCACAGTACATGTCTCCTCTCAGTACTCCAAGCAGGTAGATGACCGATTTGGTGCCTATGTGGCCTGCGCCTCGCTTGTTTTCCTCTTCATCTGCTTTGTCCAGATCACCATTGTACCCCAGTAAGTATTCTCTCCCATCCTTGCCCCTTCTTCTTACTTCAGGGTCCCCAGAGTGGGACGGGCACAGAGCAGGAAGTCCACTAGCCTGCTCAGACTGGGAGGCTGCTCTCTCAGTGTCCTCTGTGGATCTAGGGAATCAGAGGTCTAGCCTCTGGGCTGGGGAGGCAGTTTATGCTTATGCCTGGGTGGAGACCTCACTGGGCACTTCTCAGTTGCACAAGAAACCCCTTTCTATTGGTCACGTCCTGTCATACCTGGCTGAGCACAGAGCATCTGATACTCTGGCTTCCAGGTGACTTTGGACTCTTGCAAACACACACACACACACACACACACACACACACACACACGTACACACACACACATAGACACACACACACGTACACACACACACACACACACACACACACACACACACACACACATACCTTCAAAAGGTAAAAGTTTGATTTTTTTTTTTCCTGAGAGTATTTCAAAGGAGGGGTTTCAGGAAGGTTTTTCACAAAGAGGCACACCCAAGCTTTGGAGAGAATTAACCATGTCACTAAGGACCACTGAGAGGCAGGTAGAGGGCTTTGAAATGAGGTTTAAATGACAGCCATTCACAGAAGTCCCACCTAGGAGAGAAGTATGTTGTCCTATGTGTGCATGCACATATGAGTATTCATGATGGGCATGTTTATATGTGTACATTTTAATTCTTTGCTATGAAATCACTCAAACACATGGAAGTCAACCACCACCCCAATGTAAAAAAAGTGGTTAATATTTTCCAGTATCTGTTTCATTTGCTTTTTCTGATTTTCTTGTTTTTTGTTTTTTGTTTTTTTGTTTTGTTTTCTTTTGGTTTTTTTGAGACAGGGTTTCTCTGTGTAGCCCTGGCTGACCTGAAACTCACTCTGTAGACCAGGCTGGCCTCAAACTCAGAAATCCATCTGCCTCTGCCTCCCAAGTGCTGGGATTAAAGGCATGCACTGCCACCGCCCAGCTAACACTTTTTCCAATTTTTAAAAATGAACTTACGGACAGACATTTCTCTTCCATAAGCAATAGACATCTGTTTTAAGGACATCTTCCTCCGCAAGGTTAGCAGCTTACATATCAAATAAACCAATCAAATCAAATCAGATGTCCTCCTATCACCTGGGACCCAATCCATATCAAGTTTCCAAAAGTATTCCCAAATGCCTTCCTAGTTTATAGCCAGGGATTGCTCTGAATCCATCACTCCGTACGGTTCAGCCTTGTAAGCCGTGCTTGATCCGAGGTGTCCTCCTCCCAAACTTTATCTTTCTTTTTGAAATGACTGTAGGTCCACAGGGAAACTGTAGAAGTCACATGGAGAGCTTGCCCATGCCTCTTATGCATTTCCCGTAGTATTGGCGGCCACCTTTAGGGAGTCACAATGGTCAGAGACAGAAGCTCACACAGCGGCTATGCTCAGCCTGCTGACCCTTAGACCTGTTCTCACTTCCTCAGTTTCCCTTTGTACCCTTATTCATCTCTTTCTCCTTCAGGAGTTGGAGATAGCTCTATAGCCTTGCTTGTCTCTTGTGAACTTGGCAAGACTACTGACTGCCAGGTGGTCTGTAGAGCGTTTCAGCTCTGGTGTGTCTGATGGTCTCCCAGATGGACCGAGGCTACTTCAGTGACACTCCCCAGCATGGGGGGTGTGTTCTTCCCATTGCTTCTTTCCCAGAGGAGGCACATGCTGTCCACTTGCCTTCTTTGGAAAGCTTGTTTTTATTACATTTATTGTGTATGTGTTTGTATGTGTGTGTACGCACTTGTGTGTGTGCTCAAGCGTGTACACATATGCGTAAGCCATTGAAATCTCGTGGAGGTCAGAAGACAGCTTTCAGATGTTGGCTCTTTTCCTCCTCCTATGTGAGTCCCAGGAATAGAACTCAGGTGGTCAGGCTTGGTGGCAAGCACCTTTATCCACTGAGCAATCTTGCTTGCCCAACTTCTGCCTTCTTAACACCTTTTATTTTTATGGCATTTATTGTGTGAAGATACCTTTTATGTGTGTGTCTGTTGCCTGTCAGAACACCTCAGGTGTAAACCAGTTGCTGGTAGCTGGATGCACCTGGGCTAGACAGCTCAGCCCAATCTTCCCATAGAGGCTGTTCAGAGCTGGTGGGACTGTGGGTGCAGTCATTCAGCCCTATTTTTTTCCTGTGTTCATATGGTATAGGTAACAACCATGTGCATCAATGAGTATCCCATTTTGTCCCATTGTGATTGACAATGTCTACACATCCTGCACTTAGCCTGCACAGGCCCATTTGCCACAGGGCAGCAAGGCATAGGGGTAGGGCTTCATTCCTGCCTATATCCAAAGCTCCAATTGGTCAGGGTATTGACTCAGGTCATTCCAATTGTCCCCTTTAGGGAAGCCACTTTCGGGGTCTCTCTTTCCCTCTGAAGAACTCTCCCGTGGTTCTTGTTGATGTCAGCTGAGCACTGCTTTCATGGAAGCCAGGAGCAGAGGCACTGTCAAGCCCTCCTGGGTAGTGGGTGGTATCCCTCTCCACTAGCCTACAGCCTGACAACAACACCTGGCATCTGCAGGCCACCCCACCCCATATAGCCTTGTGGGTGTGCTACATCTGGATGAGCTATGGCTCCAGGAAGGCAGTGGCTGGTTCTGGAAGGAAGGGCCCTTGCAGCTCATTTGTCTGAGGCTTTCTGCCCTGCTCTCTCCTCAAGAAGACTGGGACACTCCCTTGTTGAAGTGCCTAAGAATCAGGGAGCAAACACTGAGCAGGAGTGGGAAAGGGGCCCTGACAATGGAAAGGGAGACAGGCTGGGTCTACACATCACATGGTCTCAAAGAGGAGTCGTCTAGGCTGCTGATGTGACGGCCATTTATCAGGTCCATCTGGGGCTGGTGTTATTAACAGGTGATTTTTAAGATCATTTCTCCCATGCCTCCCCAAGCACTCCTGTGAATAGCTAAGAGGCAAACTGTCGACCCAGTGTTCTTGAGTTGGCTCCACTGGCTTCCTGTGGGTGGCTGGTCCCCCAGGATAGTGGCCTGGGAGTGGGAGGAGCAGGAGTGGGCTGTACTGCAGCATAGCCCTGCATGGGCCCTCACTACAAGAGCTCTTCTTGGGGAACAGTGGGAAGGATGGGGCAGTTGGACGGCCCTGGGATCTGGCTCCCGAATGCTGGGCAGGCTCCTGGGACACAGTGGGGCTTGGACTTCCTACCAGGATGCAGTTCCTTCTCACCCTTTCTCTCCCCTCCGCTTCCAGCTCCCTGGTCATGCTGAGTTTCTACCTGTCGTGTTTCCTGCTGCTGGCCTTGGTGGTGTTTGTGTCTGTGATCTACGCCTGCGTGAAGGTGAGTCTCCCTCACGTGCCTCCCAGTGGCAGAGGCCATTGCCTCTGAGCATCACACTTGGCCCAGGGAATGGACATGGGAGTACACGGTACTGGTCCACAGTTGGCACTGAGGGCAAGGCCAACTGGAGACCAGGCTGCTCCTATTGGCTGCCTCATTAAGCCCTCATTAATCCTTGCAACAAGATTCTCATTGCCACTAACCAGAACCTGAGACAAGGGATTCTCTACTGAGCATTCAGTAGAGAATGCGTGTGGAGAAGGGACATTTTCTGAGATCAGAGACGAATCTAGAACATGCAGATAAGAGATAAGACTCCATCGAGGCGCAGAGTTTTAGAATGGCCACTCGGTGGACACCAGAGCCTGGCTTCCTGTTCTGTTTTCTCTTGGTTTTCTCTTGGACATACCGAGTCTTCTGTCCAGACGGTATCTCTAGACAGTTCTTGACCCCAGGCTATCCCCGTTCCCAGCAAGCCTTTGTCTCCTTCCATTATCCCTATCAGTGGGCAGCCAAGGACTCTCCACCCTCCAAACTGGGCCCTTCACTAATCTATTTGTTTAGTTGCCTCATAGTCAAAAGTTTTGGTGGAGAATCTGTCAGGTCTGGCAGGAATTATGGAATTAGGAATTATGTGTGTGGGTTAAAGGTGGTTCTGTCTTCTTGAGAAGATGGTGGGTCTCGCTCTATTGAAGGGTGGGCGCTGACTCTCCTTCCTCAAGGCTGTGACCCTCCTGCTCTCTGTTCAGTCACTTCCTGCTTTGGCTGTATAGTTGTCCAGAGGCCTCTGAGCCTGTTTGGTTCTTGTAGACAGCTCACTGTCTGCATCCAGGGATATAACAGCAAGTCACCCAAATTGTCCCAATAACCAGAGGTGAAAGCAACTCAACACCTGTCATCGGACAGCAAGGCACAAATATGGCATGTAACTGTGATGGACTAGTGTTTGAGCACGTGGAAGAGCCTTGTCCTGTCACACACCGTAGTGCGGATGAGCCTCGGAGACAGTGATGAGCGAGAGAAGCCAGGCAGCCCCATTCACATACTGTATTATTTCAGATATGGAATTATCTATGATTGGCAAATTCATAAGACAGAAAGTAGATTAGAGGTGGCAGAATGGGGAGCTGTTGCTCAGTGGGCCATGCTCTCAGAGCGATGAAAGAATTCTGGAAATGGTAGCAGTAATGGCTACCCAATGTTGTGACTGTAATGAGCGCCACATTAAGATGGCAAAATGTGTTGTAGTTTTGCTACAACAATAAGAAAACATTACAGTAGATTGAGCGCTCTGGCACAGGCCTGTCATCCCTGCACTGGGGAGACTGCTGCAGCAGGAGAGAGCTCAAGACTAGTCCAAGCCATGTAGTGATAACTTGTCTTAAAAAAGAAAGTCACAATAGTATTTTAAAGCATACCACATCTAAAATACTCTTGAAGGTTGTTTTTATAAATCTCAAAGGGGCTATATTCTTGGGAGGGGGCTTGCCTTTTAAACTGGCATGCATGTGGTCAGCAGAAACAGGTACTCACTCCCGCCCTTCCTCACTGGCCCGCCTTCCCAAACAGAGGCACCAACCAGGAACCAGGTGTGCGATCCTGTGAGGGACACTTTTCATTCAAGCCACAACATGTAACAGTTTACAAAGCATTCTCAAATGAGCCTCCGGGGCCTCTCTGTGAGACAGCATTCCCTCTTCGCTGATAAGAGAACTAAAGCTCAGAGAGGTTTAACAGTCCCCAGAATTACACAGCTCCTAAGAGATGGGACAAGACTTGGGAAAATGAAAGCTATATGAAGATGTCAAGTCACATACCACAATGTTTCCTTTATAAAGGTGGATGAATTTGTAATTCACTAATCTTTAGTGTATTGGTGTGTATGGCAACTGGTGTGCTGACTCTGCAATGTTGTCATTGTTGTGAAAGAAACCTCACATTCTTTGCCTCCCTCTGCTAACCACTAGTCCACTCAGGTATGAATGGGTTCATAGGATATGTTGCCTTTGAGACTGGCATCTTTCACTTAGCACAGTAGTTTCAAGGCCCCCCTATCGCACAGCCTTCCGGCTCAAAGTGCAGTACATGATGGTGTGACTACAGCATGTTTTGCTTACCGCTTAGTCGCTGATGGCACGTCACTATCTTCCCATCTTCCCCCTATCATGAGCAATGAAGCTGTGAACCTGGATGTCCAAATGTCTGCTCAAGTCCTCACTTTCAGTACTTTTATGTATAAACCCAGGGGCAGAAATACCAAATGTGATAGTTTGTGACTAATTTTCAAGAAACCGTCCCAGTCTTCGCACAGCAGTAGCTGTGACAGTTCCTACAGTGGCCCATGCGTGTTCTGGTCACCCTGTCTTCTTTGTTAGTCCTTGCTTTGCTTTCTTGAAGTTATTTTCTATACAAAATCTTTTAAGTGGTGAAATCTAACTTAGCTGTTTTTTTCTTTCTTTCTTTCTCTTTTTGGGGTGCGGGGTACGTAGCTTCTGATGCCAACCGTCAGCACTCAGCGTTAGGTAACAGATAGGCCTGGCACACTATCGAAACGGCCAGGGTTGCTGAGGGCTTGTGGGAGGCTGTGGATGGATAGAAGCCTTTGCCTATTTTCCTTAACCAAAAGAATTAGGTGCTCCTACAGACAGACAGACAGACAGACAGACAGACAGACAGACAGACAGACAGACAAGACAGAAGACAGACAGGCAGGCAGGCAGGCAGGCAGGCAGGCAGGCAGACAGCCTTCAGAGGAGTGTGGCTTGCTCAGGGTCATACAGCACAGACAAACCCAGAGAACAAGCTTCCTACCTCCTTTCCCATGCCCCTCCATGCCCCCACCCTCTGTCCTTGGGTGTTTCCAAGGTTACTTGCACTCCTAGGAGCAGACAGGCCTCACCAGGAGCTGAGGCTGCGAAGCTGGAGAAGCCCAGGTCACCTGCTTTACTGTGTCAACGTCTTTGTTAGCTTGGGTTGTCGGGCAGATGAGGCGTGTATGGTCTATGTATGATACCAGTCAAGTGTGTCAGATGTGATGATGGCGGGGGGCAGAGGAGGGGGCTTAGCAGGCTGTCATTTAACTACTAAGAGTACAGAGGGTCTCAAAGCACACTTGTGGCTCGTCTTACCGGGGACAATATAGGAGGAACTAGGTAAGCCAAACGTCGTCCTTGAGACCTTTCATGCTGAAGATGTTTGCCCAGTGCCCTCCCCCCTGTTTCCACACTCCTCTGCCCTCTGCAGAGCCTCTCTGAATTCCCCATCCCTGTCTCAGGAGGGTCTCAAGCTTCCCAATACCCCCATGGCCCCTCAACCATCCACTGCTCCTCCCTGATTGGACGCCAAGGCTCAGGCTCCCACCAAGGTGATAGGCTTTTCTGCCATTTTCTCTCTGGTCAGGATAGCATCCTTCATCCTGCCTCAGTCATCTGTGTGCTGGGCTCTATTGACACTCTCCCAGTGTCTCCCAGCGTCACATCCAGTGCTGAGGCTCTGACGATCTGAGGCAGCGGGCAGTGGAATGAGCATGGAGCTACACAGTCTCGAAGGGGTTGAAGAAAGTCTGGGGAGCTATTCCAGGGACGGCATGTCCTCTGAGCTCCATGGCTATCTGAGGGGTTCTAACTGACTTCTGCTCTTGTCTCTTTCTCCCTTCCTGCGCCAGCTCTTCCCCACTCCCCTGCAGACACTCTCTAGAAAGATAGTGCGATCTAAGAAGAACAGCACCCTGGTTGGGGTATTCACCATCACCCTGGTGTTCCTCTCGGCTTTTGTCAACATGGTAGGTCTCTCCGTAGCCTCTCGGTGCTTCCTGGCTCTGTGGGTTCAAACCAGTGGGGCCCCGTGGCTGACAAGGATAGCTGGGGAGCATCTCCCTGGAAGTTCATGTCCCGCCTTAGGCTGGAGTCCAATTTGATTTTCATTAGCATCTTTCACAGGCTTTTAGTTCCTTGTTTTCAAGCTAGAAGGAGCACGGGATGTCTCCAACACAGAATAAAATGGCCCTGCCTTTAGAAGGTGCATGGATGTGCCATCCCTGTAGCCAGAGCAAAGCTTTCCCTCCAGGTGTCTCTTTTGTTCCTGGTGTGTGTACAGTGCTACTCCTGGGACAGGGTGGTCAGGTACCACCCACCATCCTGAGGGATGGGCCTTCCTAGCTTGGCCTACGGGGCTGAGCAGCCTCAATACCCTCTTCCCTGCCCTAGTTCATGTGCAACTCTAAGAACCTCGTGAGCTGCCTGGCAGAGGAGCACAACATCACGGCGAACCAGGTCAACGCATGTCATGTGATGGAATCGGCCTTCAACTACAGCCTGGGTGATGAGCAGGGCTTCTGTGGCAGCCCCCAGCCCAACTGCAACTTCCCAGAGGTTCGAGAGATGGGGACAGGGTGTGGGGATGGCAGCAGAGGCAGACAGCCATTCCTGCCCCTCCTCACAGCTCTGGGCAGTCCCAACCAACATTGTAACCATAGAGATACCTTCTCTCGGCCCCTCCCACATCCAAGCAGCCTCCTTATTACAAAGACAGTGTTCATAACATAGCTGGGGTTTAGGCAGTCCTTAAACCAAGTACTTGCGGGATGCTAAAGGTCTTCCCTCTACAGGATGGGTAGCTGAGACTGTGATACTAGATTGTCTGGGAATGGCCTCCCACCTTCTCTCTCAGATAGAGGTGGTGACTTTAGGCTGCTCCAGAACCCATCTAATCACCAGGGACCTCCTTTACAGTACCTCACATGTCTTTTGAAAGCGCTGGGCTGCCCACTGCTAGTCTCTAACATCTGGCTGCTGCCCAGAGGCAGAGACATTGTGGAACCAGTGAGAGTGGAGAGAACTCAGAAATAATGGTGTTGAACAGAAAGAACAAAGAATAGATGCTAATGTCTGGAATTAGCAGCAGGAGAGGAAAGACAGTAGAGGGCCCCTTAGATCAGCTGGTCCAATCGGTCCCTTAGTCAGCAGAGGACAAAGGCTCAGAGATCAGGGCCCTGGGAGTCTGTCCTGGGAAACCTGATTTACAACCCATGTGTTTGAACTGCAGGCACTCTCAGATCTTAGGAGGTTGTCTCACACCTGCCCCAGAGGAGACTGGACAGATTATGCTGATAAAACAATGCTGTGTCTGCAGTCCCGTGTGTGAATAGTCACAGGAAGTGTGGAGTAAAGGTGGCACTTATTGTCACTTCAGTTAGGTGGCTTAGTTCAAGTGTTCCTCCCAGCTGGGTGAGTTCTGAAAGCACATGCAGGTTTTAGAACCATCAGTGTCAGAGACGCAGCTCCCGGAAGGGCCTAGGTTCCCTGCCGTTACCTCTGGTGCCAGGCATAGTGCCATCAGCGCCTATGGGTCTATGGATGGATGTATACGATTGGAAGCTTTGCTGATGGGGAAACTGAGGCCTTGAGAGGATAAGTCAGGTCAGCCTGAGCTTAGAGCTATGGCTATGGCCTGCATCACCTTCCATGTCCAGTTCAACCTGAAGCCCATCTCCAGCAGCTTCCTAGCCAGGGTGCTGACATTTCCTCTCACCTCCTAGCTGGCTACCATCAGCAGAAACATTCCCAAGCCGTGCTCTCCCAACCCCAGTCCCACCCCCAGGTCAGGTGAGGACGTGGAGGGGCCGGTAAGGGCAAGGGCAGAGCTAGGATCCGACACGGCCCCCTCTCTCTGCAGTATTTCACCTACAGTGTGCTGCTCAGCCTGCTGGCCTGCTCCGTGTTCCTGCAGATCAGCTGCATCGGGAAGCTGGTGCTCATGTTGGCCATTGAGTTCATCTATGTGCTCATTGTAGAGGTGCCCGGCGTCACACTCTTTGACAACGCTGATCTTCTGGTCACCGCCAATGCCATGTATGCAGCACCTTCTTTGCTCCCCCTGGGAGTCTGGGGAGAATCCAGGGTGTCGGGTGTGGCAGGAGCCTGGGTCCTGGTAGCACAAGGAAAATGTCTTTGGTCTCCTTAGGCCTGGTTACTGGAGCAGAGCACACAGGGTCACAGGGTCTTGGGGCTTCCTTTCCTCCCTTCCCATGTTGGGGACACTACAGGTGACCAGGCCCCACTGCCTTTCTGTCTCTAATTGGCTGGTCAGTGCTCACCTCAGGCTTCAGGGCTAAAGAGGCAAGGATTCTTTAGTTCATCTTCAGTTCACCTACTCAGGTGTTCATAGATTTATTGGGGGCCTGCAATGAGCAGATCCAGTACCAGGCAAGGATAATCAGAGAACAGGCAACTCTTGTGACAAGGACAACACTTGAGAAAGTTAAGGCTGGATGTCAGATTCAAATGAGAATCTGGTGGTGGTATGGGCAGGTCACAGGAAGGCACTGCCATGAGGAATAGGCACTCGAAGCTGGCTTTGAACTCCTGATCCTTCTGCCTGCCCCGTCTGGGAGCCAACTTCTTGGCTGCTTTTTCTTTCCCTCCACTCCCCCTCTGAGCCTCTTCTCTCCCTCTGTTGATAGTGGAGGCAGGAAGTGGAGGCCTTTGGGTCGAGAGACCCTGCTTTGACTCTAGCGGTACTATGCTAGATAAATAACGCAAGCCATGTGCGTAATTTCAAATTTTTTCGGTAGCTGTAATTTAAAAGGCAAAACAAAGTATGGTAGCTTTTTTATTATGGTGCTGGAGATTGAAAGCTGCTTGTACTTCGACAAGTAAGTGCTGCCCTACAGAGCAACACCTCAGATCAAAGGTGCAATTAATTTTAATAACAATTGTGTATAGCCACTAGATCCAAAATATGATCTATTGAACATAAATCAATTGTTAATTACTATGAAACTATTTTATCTCTCCCCAGTATACTTGTAATACATTTACATGCACAGCCTCTTTTAACTTATTTCAAGGCCTAGTAGCCACATATGGCCAGCAGTTGCCATCTGGGATGGTGTAGCTGCAGGGTTTCCCTCCACTCCTCCAGGATTGCAGCCCAGGGCAGGGATGCACAGGTGGGCAGGTGGACATGGGAGGAGCAGACAGGAGCTAAGAACTGAGCAGCCTTGGTCAGTCAGCGTGACCAGATGCTGGCTGAGGTGCACTTTCTGCAAGCCTTGCTGCTCACAGGGCCCCTGCATGAAGAGGGCTGGGCACAGCAGTGGCTAGGCAGTAGAACAGAGCGTTAGGGACACAGCAAAGGCTGGGAGTCAGGGGTGCCTGCAGGCTGAGCTGTCTCCCCAACTTTTCTTCACAGAGACTTCAGCAACAACGGGACCTCCCAGTGGTGAGTAGACCCTTCGGTGATGATGGGGCCCGTCTTCCCTGTGGCAAATAAAATACGTGGGTAGCTACTCTTCCCAGGGAGGAGGAGCCTTATAATGAGGTAAAGGAAGGTGGCAGTGGCAGGAACGGGTGGGGAGACCTTCCCTCCAGGAGCGGCACGGGCTGTAGTCAGACCACCCCCGGACTGTCTTGACTTCCATACTTGAGGGTGATCTGAAGGCTCAGTGGCAGTGTCATCAGGGCCAAGATGAACCCCCAAGGGTGGCTTTAAAGCATTTGGCCTCCAGTCTTTCCAAGCCCTGAGCTCAATCCTCTAGACACAGAGACAGAGATGAGGCCTGCTTC
>JADRCD010032750.1:0-12198 GCA_019843815.1 Montemys delectorum
CCCCCCCCCCACCCCCGGCCAGGCTCACTCTTCTTTACCTGCTTATGATGGCTTGCCAGCCCATCTGTTGGAACCTACTTCTTCAGGATTCTAGCTTCTACAGAAGGCCAGGTGAGCCCCCCAGCCTGTGGGACTGAGCCACTCCTACATCCCTGGACTTCCATTCACAGCTGCCCATTGTTGGGTCAGCTGGACTGCAGACAGCACATCTTTCTAATAATTCCCTTTGCTATAGAGAGACACTCCATAAGTTCTATGACTCTAGAGAACTCTAATACAGCCACCACGCAGGCTTTCAGAATGTAGATATATGACCACAGCTACTGAACAGAGTCATAGGCATTCTCATTGTTCAAGGAGCCCATTGTTCAGGCAGCTTCAAGCTACAGAAAAGGGGGGACAGTTGGTATCCTCCTTGGCTTTTTCTCAGATGTCCTACTCTTCCACCAGTCTTTCAGCAATCACTGTTACTCTGCCTTCTGAGTGAACAGACAATGTCACCCTCCATACCGTCTTTACCACTGGTGTTCTGGTCCAAGGAGCCATCATCTCCTGACTGAATTATTGCAATTCTCTTAACCGATTGTCTCAGTCAGCTTTCTGTCAGTGTGACAAATATCCAAGATATACTTGGGGGCGGGTTCTATTTGTGTTTCAGCTAGTTTTATGTCACTTGCCACAAGTTAGAGTCATCTAAGAGAAGGGGACCTCAATTATGAAAATGACTGGACTGTAGGCAAGCCTATAGTGCATTCTCTCTCTCTCTCTCTCTCTCTCTCTCTCTCTCTCTCTCTCTCTCTCTCTCTCTCTCTCTTTTGTTTTTTCGAGACAGGGTTTCTCCGTGTAGCCCTGGCTGTCCTGGAACTCACTCTGTAGACCAGGCTGGCCTCGAACTCAGAAATCCTCCTGCCTCTGCCTCCCAAGGGCTGGGATTAAAGGCGTGCGCCACCACTGCTCGTTAGGCAATTTCTCAATTAGTGGTTGATGGGCGTGGTCCCACCCTTGGGCTGGTGCCCCTGGTGCTATGACAACCTGGGCAACACATAAGGACCAAGCCAGCAAGCAGGACTCCTCCTTCATGGCTTCTGCATCAGCTCCTGCCTCCAGGTTCCTGCCCTGTTGAGTTTCCTCCCTGACTGCTTTTGATGACAAACAGTGATGTAGAAGTGTAAGGGAAATAAACTCTTTCCTCCCTAAGTTTTTTTTTTTTTTTGTCATGATGTTTTTATGACCACATTAGGAGCCTCAACTGACACTTGGACTCAGTTTCAGAGATTTCAGTGCACGGTTGCCGGCCAGTTGCTTCAGGACTGGGAAGGTAGTCTTCACAGCAGGAGCACGTCCTGGGACAAAGCTACTCCTGGTTCATGGCAACCAGGAAGTGAAGAGGAGAGCTTAGAGGGCTGGTAAGACGGCTCCCTGGGGAAAGCAAGGGTTATTGCCGCCATGACTGATGAACTGAGTTTGATTCCTGGGATCCACGTGGTCCAAGGAGAGAACGGACTCCCACGAGTTGTTTTCAGACCTTCATACTTGTGCGTGACACATATAAGCATGCACACAGAAATGAGAGGGGAGAGAGAGGGGGAAGGAGGGTAAAAGGGGGAGAGAGAGTCAGACACAGAGACAGAGAAACTCAGAGAGAGAGGAACCAAAACCCCATTACAGCCAACAAGGACACACACCCAGGGATGATTTAACTCCCTTCCTCCAGACCTCCAGATTGGAAGCATCCTCTCCCAACAGTGCAATCTGGTGAGACCGACTTTCCACGAAGGAGCTTTTGGGGGGGCAATATCGGTATAGTGTGCAAGCTCGTGACACAATCAGTACAGAGGAGCCTCAACAGGCTAAACCTAGAACTACCATATGAGCCAGCTGTGGTACTACTGGGAACGTACCCAGAGGTGTCTCAGTCAGCATATCCAATCAATGCAGACCGCACACTGCACGTCCGTACTGCTGCTCTAATCATGCCAGCCGAGTTACAGGACCAACTTAGGTGTCCATCAGGGGATACATGGATAAAGAATGGGATACATGTGCACACAATGGAGTTTCTTTCAGCCAGGAAGAAAAGGGAAAGTATGTAATTTCAGGAAAATGGGTGTTTGCTTCTCTGTGAGGCCTTCCCTACTCATTACATTACCGAACTCTGGAGGTCATCAGAGTAAGCGAAGTAAACTAGACGCAGAAAGACAAGTAGGGTGTGCTCTCTTTATATGATCACAGATACATAAGGGGACTGCTTTGGGAAAAGAAATGGGTCTAACAGGAGTGATGGAGTGCCACGGACCGGGGTTTTCTTGCGGGGACCCCCTTGTTCCTCGGGGTGATGAGAGTTTTGGCCAGGTGGGCTAGGAATTTGGCGCGTGACAGACAGAACCGACACAAGGGAGTGTAGATTCTGAATGTATATTCAAAATAAGAATCAGGCTTATATAGTATACAGAAACAGGGCGAATGTCAGGGATCACTTAGGCAGGTAGCAGTCAGAGTCAGTAAAATCAAATAGCCAGGTGTAAATGATTACTTTGGAAGAACAATAGTGCTCTTCCCCGCTGGGCTATCTTGGCAGCCCTAAGCAAACTCTCTTGTGGTCAGAAGCAGGTAAGCACCAGGAGGTCCCATTCTAGCAGCTCCTGGGAATGGTTTGGCTTGTAACACAAACATTAGTTCAGGAAGCTTTTCCGACTACTCTCTAGTTTGTAAAGCAATCTTGCCTTGTGCGGTACTGCTCTTAGAGTTCTAACTATGTTTACAGATAGCAATAGGGTTTGACTACTATCTCTAACTCTGGAGATACCCTATCTGATAAGGCAGTTTCTTTGTGGGAATCCGTAGGCAATAATGCCTGACCTTTATTGCTAATTCTAGGGACTCCCTGTCTGCTAAGGCAGCTTCCCTTGTAAAAATTCCAAGCTAATAACAGCTAGGAAATCAATTAGGATCATTGAAACACTGTGAAGGCCAGGAAACAATGTTAAATCTCAATTTTAGCTATAACAAAATATTTCTTAGGGCACCTTTATTCCTGAATAAAGAAAGCACGCAGATCTCTCCACAGACTTTAACAGAGATCAATCTGGAACACATCTTGAGTTAGGAGATGTTAGCAACCGGCCACCTCAGGAGACTGGCTCACTGTGACTGGCTCACTGTAAAGCATGCGCCTCAGGTCTATGAACAGGTTTTTTTAGACCTGTCATACAGACAAAACTGAAGTAGACAAGTGCTGCATAACAATGGGGAAACATTTAATAACGGGGTGAATATGGTCAAAGTATTTGGCATACTTGAACAAAATTGCTATAAAAAAATCATTGCCTTCAATAACAAGTAAAAAATAACAATTCTATTTAAAACATGCTTTCCACTTGACTTTGTTTATTTATTTTTAAAGATTTATTGTATTTATTTTATGTGTATGAGTACACTGTAGCTGTACAGATGGCCCTAAGCCATCATGCGTGTGGCTGCTGGGAATTGAACTTAGGACCTCTGCTGGCCCTGCTCGCTCTGTCCTGCTTGCTCCTGGGTAATTCACTGTAGCTATCTTCAGATGCACCAGAAGAGGGCATCAGATCTCATTACAGGTGGTTGTGAGCCACCATGTGGTTGCTGGGATCCGAACTCCAGGACCTCCGGAAGAGCAGTCAGTGCTCTTACCCGCTGAGTCATCTTGCCAGCCCTTGACTTTATTTATTTATTTATTTATTTATTTATTTATTTATTGAGACAGGGTTTCTCTGTGTATCCTTGACTATCTAGAACTCACTCTGTAGATCAGGCTGGCTTTGAACTCAGGGATCCACCTGCCTCTGCCTCCTGAGTACTGAGATTAAAGGCATGCACCTCTACTACCTGGCCCATTTTAATTTTTTAATTTTCTATGTATGTATGTATGTATGCATGCATGCATGCAATATGTGTGTATATGTATGTAACATGTATGTATGTATATGAATTGTGTATGGGTGTTTTGCCTGCATGGATTATGTGCATTGTGTGTATGCCAGTGCCTTCTAGGAACTAGAATTATAGAGATTGAGGAGGTGCCTCAAGGAGGGTAAGAATTGAACCAAAATCTTCTGCAAGAACAGCAAATGCTCTAACCACCAGGACATCTTTTTATCTCATTTTTACTTTTTTTTTTTTTTTTTTTTTTTTTTTGATTTTTCGAGACAGGGTTTCTCTGTGTATCCCTGACTGTCCTGGAACTCACTCTGTAGACCAGGCTGGCCTCGAACTCAGAGATCCGCCTGCCTCTGCCTCCCAAGTGCTGGGATTAAAGGTGTGCACCACCACCGCCCGGCCGGTCCGGGTAATTTTGATGTGATGTCTTTATTTGTAATTTTTTCAGATAGTGAAGTTTATATAGTAAAAGTAAAAATGAGCCAGGCAGTGGTGGCACACACCTTTAATCCCAGCACTTGGGAGGCAGAGACAGGCGGATTTCTGAGTTCGAGGCCAGCCTGGTCTACAGAGTGAGTTCCAGGACAGCCAGGGCTACACAGAGAAACCCTGTCTCAAAAAACAAACAAACAAACAAAACCCAAACAAAAATTACCCAGACCCAAAGTCTATATAACTCTAATAATGTTTTTTAAGTTGGTAGCATAAGAAGATGTAGAGGCTGGGAAGATGGCTCAGTTGCTAAAGTGCTTGAAGCATAAGCATGAGAGAGCTAAGGTTGATGCCCTCATGTAAAAAGCTGGGTAGAGCAGTAATTGCCTGTAATTATGGGGAGACTGGAGGATCCCCAAGATGCATCAGTGTTCTCCAGGTTCAGTAAGAGACACTGTGTCAAAACTAAGGTGGGGCAACAAGATGGCACACACCTTTAATCCTAGCACTCTGGTGGCAGAGGCAGGCACATAGTGAGTTCTAGGCCAATCAGGGCTCAAAAGAGAGGAGAGGGGAAGGAAGAGGAAGGCAGGAGAGGAGAGAAGAGAGGAGAGGAGGACTTGGGGGGAGTAGGGGAGATGGTTGAGTAAGTAAAGATGTTTGCCTCCAAGCTTAACCACCTAAGTTGAACTCTAGAGATGCACACCATAGAAGGAGAGAATGAACTTCTGAAAGTTGATCTCCACTGACATACCAGTGTCTCAGGACATGGTCTCACACACACACACACACACACACACACACACACACACACACACACAAATAAATATCTAAAAAAAAAATAAGGTGGAGAGTGCCAGAGGAAGACATTGAAGTCAACCTCTGACCTCTCCATGCACACACATTAACAGTTCACACACACACATGCACACACATAAAGGTCCAAACCACATCAATGTGTTTCCTGCTTCTCCCTCTGCTCTGTCATTATCAGGTGCCCAATATGGCGTCAAAGTGCCTCTGTATAGTTCAATCAAACCTCGGCATTCCTGCTTTCAGGGCCTCCAATAGATTTTTGGCTTTTTGTCTCAGTAGTCCAGGTTGCCCTTGAGCTCAGTATGTAGATGAGGTTAGCCTTGAACTTGTGTCAGTCTTACCTCAGCCTTCCAAGTGCTGGGGTTCCAAGTGTGTGAGCCACTGTACCTCGCTTTCCAATGGGGTCTTATTTCATTTAGTGTGTGCTCTTTGGCCTCCTCACTCCTCTCTTCACTGAGGTCTGTGTCTTAGCTACATAGTTTAGAGCTCACTTGGTAATCTTGTTTCTGTCACCCCACTGGAATGCCAGTGGACAGGGAGTTTTATGTGTTTCCTCCATTCCTGATGGCCACCCACTGCTCCTGGCGTGCATTAAGTGGTTAGTAGATTTATAAAATAAACTGACTTGTCTACAGTCTGCCACTGCTTCAGTTCAGCAAGCATTTTGTAGCCATAGCTGCATGTGGAGGGATCACTCTCAACTGTTGGTGAACTACCCTGCTTGGTCTCTTTGGAATTGAAACAAAGTCTCTGAAAACGAAGGAAGGAAGAAGAGTGGACTAGAGAGGCCGAACTTTGCTTTTAAATATTACATTTACAGATAATGGAAACAATGTACTTTATGCCAGAACCAGTATAAAACGCTCACAACTTTGCACAAAGCTGAAGAGATTATATAGTGAAAAACTAAAGAGTGCCACAGCTACTGATTTTTCTTACTCTTTAGCATGGGACATAAAATACAAAGTAAAGCCCCCTCATCTTTTTGTTTTAACCTTTTATGTGTTTCTGATCTTAAAGCTCTTCCCACCCCCCACCCCTACCCCTGCTCCGCCCTGTCTTTTAAATTTTATATTGTATGTATGCACCTATGTGAGTATATGGCACATTATACTGATGCCTGGAGAGGTCAGAACAGGGGATTGGATCCTCTGGAGCTGGAGTTAGAGGTGGTTGTGAACCATCTGACCCGGTGCTGGGAACTGACCTGGCACCTCCAGAACAGCAGTGAGTCATCTCACCAGCTCGCAATAAGTTATCTTAACCACCGAGTAGTCGCTCCAGCCCCATTGAAGTTCTTTCTTTCAACAGATTTCTGAAGTCAAGGTATAGTGGTTCATATCTGCAATCCCAGGACATGGGAGATAGAGGTAGGAGGGTTGTAAGTTTGAGGCCAGCCTAGGTTACATAGTTAGACCTTGTATTAATAAGATTGAATAGTTAACCTGGCAGTAGTAGCACATGCCTTTAATCCCAGCACTTGGGAGGCAGAAGCAGACAGATTTCTGAGTTCGAGGCCAGCCTGGTCTGTAGAGTGAGTTCCAGGACAGCCAGGGCTACACAGAGAAACCCTATCTCAAAAAAACCAAAAAAAAAAAAAAAGAAAAAAAAGAAAAAAAAAAAGAAAGAAAGAAAGAAAGAAACCCTGTTTCAATGCTCTCCCCCACCCCCCAAAAAAGGTTGAATAGTTAAATGAGCATACTCTATTTTTTTCTTCTCTCTTGAAATTATTTCCCAGAACTGTACCTTGTATGCTGTTAAGCTCCTACTCTTAGGGTTTGAGACAATCCTAGCACTCAGGGGACAGAGGCAGGCAGATCTCTGTTAATTAAAAGCCTGCCTGGTCTACAGAGTGAGTTCCAGAATAGCAAAGACTACACAGAGAAACCCTGTCTCAAAAACAACCAAACCAAACCAAACCAAACCAAACCAACCAACCAACCAACCAAACAAACAAACAAACAAACTAAGAGGGGGCTGGAGAAATGTCTCAGCGGCTAAGAGCAATTACTGCTCTCACAGAGGATGGGGCATGGTTACCAGAACCCACATGGATGCTCACAGCCATTTGTAACTCCAGTTCCAGGGGGATCCACCACCCTCATCTGACCTCTGAGGGTACCAGGCACTCACATAATTACAGCAGCCAAACAGGTGCATGTGAAGTAAAAATAAACCTAAAAAAACATATAAAACAGACAGCCAGGCATTATGGTACATGTCTTTAATCTTAGCCCTCAGAAAGCAGAGACTTGGGGGGGTCTGAATTTAAAGCCAGCTTGGTCTCCATCTCAAGGCTCCAGGTCAGCCGAAATTCCATAGTGAGACCCTGTCTCAGCAAGTGAATGAATAGCTCGAGTATGGTGGCCTAGGCCTTTAATCCCAGCAAGTGGCAGACGTAGGTAGCTTTCCATAAACTTGAGCCCAGCCTGGTCTCCAGAGGGGGTTCTAAGACAACCCAGGCTACCCAGAGCAACCCTTTATTGAAAACTAAACCAAACCAAACCAAACCAAGCCAAACAAAAAGGTAAGTAAATAAATAAATAAACAGCAGATTTTGTTGTGGAAAATTTAGAGATACAGTAAATTCAAGATGAGACTATAAGGACATGTCAGCTGACCCAACAGTTGTCAACAGTAGTTACCGTTCTTTTTTTTTTTTTTTTTTTTTTATTTTATTTTATTTTTTTAGATAATTTCTTTATTTACATGTAAATTTTCCCTTTCCCAGGTTCCCCTCCAAAAAAAACAAACAAACAAACAAAAACAACAAGAACAAACTTCTTTTGCTTCCCCCCTCCCCATGCCTGTCACCCCACCCTCTCCCACTTATTGGCCCTGGCATTTCCCTACACTGGGGCACAAAACCTTCACAAGGCCGAGGTCCTTTCCTCCTACTGATGATCAAATTTGCAGTCCTCTACTATACACATGCTGCCAGAACATTCAGTCCCACCCTGTATAGTCCTTGATTGGTGGTTGGGTCCCTGGGAGCTCTGAGGGTACTAGTTAGTAATTGTTGTTCATCCTAAGAGTTACCGTTCTTAACCTTAGCTCAGGTATTTTTTCTAACATTTCTGGAGGAAGGGCAAAAGGACAATTTAAAGCAAACTACAGACATTAACAAATTTCCATGGCGAACATTTCAGTCAGTCACACATCACTTAATGACAGGATACATTCTGAGAAATGCATAGTTAGACCATGCCATTCATCTCAGCGATGTCACAGAGAGCGTTATGAGAGCCTAGAAAGTCCAGGTCGATCACTTGTCTTGGCATCTGGCTGCAATCAAGAGGCAGTAAATATAAGCTGTATGATAAAGCTTCCAGGGCAAGACAGTAGGCGGCTTCATTTTCATTTTTTGGCACAAGTTTTCACATAGAACAGGCTGGTCTATGTGGCTGAGGATGGCTTGGAACTTCTGATCTCCCTGCCTCTATCTCCTGAGTGCTAGCATTACAGGTGTGGGCTACCATGATCTGTTTATGTAGTACAGGGGATTGAACTGAGGAATTCATGCATGCTAAGCAAATACTCAACCAACCCAACTGCATCTCCAGCCCCAACATGCGGTTTTAAATACACTTAAAAAGAGGAGGGGAAATGGTGGTGCATTGTCTTTAATCGTGGCACTCAGGGGGCAGAGGCAGAGGCAGGTGGGTCTCTAGTTCGAGGCTAGCCTGGTCTACAGAGTAAGTTCCAAGACAACCAGGACAACAGATAGAGAAATTCTGTCTCAGGGGGAAAAGGAGGGGGAAACTTTTCTTAACATTTGGGAGGCAGAGGCTGGCAGATCTCTGTGAGTCTGAAGTTAGCCTAGGTCTACCTAGAAAGTTTCAGGCCAGCCAGAATACACATTGAGGTCCCATCTCAAGAGGACAAAAATTCATGGGACTGTATGTGTAGGTGCCAGTGAAGGTCAAAAGAGGTCATTGGATCCCTTGGAGCTGCAGTAGGCAGGTTGTGAGCTGCCCAAGCTCTTAACCATTGGTCTGTTAACTGTCCGACCCCCCAAAATAAGTTTGTATTAATAGTACTGTGCTCTAAAAATAACAACAAAAATATACTGCAAGCAAATGAATAAACTAGTAATGCAGTTGTTTATTGTTATTATTATTATATGCTGTACATAATTGTGTATGTGTGAGTTTTTTGTTTTGTTTGTTTTTGTTTTTCAAGATAGACAAGAGTTTCTCTGTGTAGCCCTGGCTGTCTTGGAACTCTCTGTAAACCAGGCTGTCTTGGAACTCAAGATATCTTCCTGCCTCTCCCTCCTGAATGCTGGGGTTAAAGTCGTGTGCCACCACTGCTTGGTGAGTGTATGGTTTTTTGTTTTGTTTTGTTTTATGTAACTGGTGGCATAGTAGCTTTGTTTACTCTAGCATCAGCACCAACATGTGAGTGATGCCTATGAAGTATAACTACATTATAGTTCATTGTTCATCAAAGCATTGCTATATGATTGGTGTGTGACTATATGAAGCTTTAATGTGTGTCCCTTGTTTTTGTACTCAAAATCAGCACCATCAGCTCAGTACAGTGGAAACAACTCCTTCACAGTGTATAACACTCAATCCATAGCAAGTCTCTCTGAGTAGCTCAAAAATGAACTTCTCTAAGTTATTATGTTGAAATTAAGGTCCTGGGCTAGAGGGATGGCTCAGTTGTCTAGAGTTCTGGCTGCCTTTCCAGCAGATACAGAGTTGAGTCCCAGGATCTACATGGTGGCTCACAACCATCTGCAACTCCCAGGGAATCTGATACCTACCGCTGACCTCCACAGGGAGTGCACACACGTGATGCCTATACATGCATGCAAAGCAAAACCTACACATAAAGCAATATAAATCATGGGCTGGAGAGATGGCTCAGTGGTTAAGAGCACTGACTGCTCTTCTGAAGGTCCTGAGTTCAAATCCCAGCAACCACAAGGTGGCTCACAACCATCCATAAAGAGATCTGACTCCCTCTTCTGGTGTGTCTGAAGACAGCTACAGTGTACTTATTTATAATAATAAACAAATCTTAAAAAAATAAATAAATAGTTCGAGGCCAGCCTGGCCTGTAGAGTGAGTTCCAGGACAGCCAGAGCTATACAGAGAAACCTGTCTCAAATAAATAAATAAATAAATACATAAATACATAAATAAATACATAAATACACAAATACATGAATACATAAATAAATAAACCCTTCTTTTTTTAAAAAAAAGGGACGGATTTTTGAGAGCCACAGGTTGTGCTGCCTGACATCACTGAAGCCCCTGACTTCTAGGTTCCTGCCCCCTCCCCTGTGGGATTTATTTTTTGGGAAGATTTATCTGATTTTATTAAGCTGACTCATGTTTCAAAGTAACATCTCTAGAGCCTGCCATGGTGGCACTGGCCCTTAGTTCCAGCACTAGGGAGGCAGAAGCAGGAGGATCTTTGTGTGTTTGAGGCCAGCTTGATCTACATAGTGTATTCCAGGTAGCTAGGGCTACACAGTGAGTCAGCCTCTCTCTCTCTCTCTCTCTCTCTCTCTCTCTTGTTCTCTTGCCTCTTTAGACTAGGCCTGCCTTCCTTTTCCTCTCTAGTGCTGGGATTAAAGGCATGCTCCAGTTTGCCTAACCCAATCAATGTTTTGAGTATTATTATTGTTATTACTTTCTTTTTTCTTTTTAAAGAAAGAAATCTTTCTTCTTTCTGGGCTGTCACGATAGCACAATAGTCAGAGCACTTGCTGACACACTCAAGGACCTGACTTAGCTCCCTAGGACCCACGGGGGTGGGGGAGTGGGGAAGAGAAGTAGCGACTGCAAGTTTCCTTCTGACCTTCACATATTCATGCTGACATATTTCAGTCCTTGTGTGCATACCCACACACACATGCACACACATACACACACACACACACACACACACGCACGCACGCACGCACGCACGCACGCGCATACGAACACGCATTCGTGCGCGCACACACATGCACACACATGCACACATGCACACATATACACAAACACATTTATAAGTAAATAAGTGTGTTAAACAATATTTTGCTGTTTGCAAATTGCATTGGGAACTTCAAGCAATTGTTCCTAATGTTCTTCTTTCTTCCTTTTGGGATGATGACTGTGATAAGAGTGGTCTGCTTTCTTCACTGTTTATCAAGTTTGGAGGATGCTGGAAGGAGCTGGAGGCCTTTTATATATTATAAGAATATTCCTTCCTTGGCTGGGGGAGTATGCTAGTGGTTTCCATGGAGTATAGATTCCTCTGTAGCAGCTAACCATCTATGATAGGGGTGTAGGTCATGTTGTGAAATTCATGATGCAGTTGTGGAGGTATGGTCGTCCTTCCAGTCTTGAAAACGTTCTAAAAATGTAGGAAAATGAAGGTCTTCTCACCAGAGCCTTGTTGCTGGAAACCTGGCTAATGAAAATAGACAGAGTTCCTGTGGGAGGCCTCTTAGATAAATAACCCTGTTTGCATTCAGGGAGGGTTTCTTAGCACTTATCTTCTACACCGTGGTCGAGTTTCTGTTGCTTTGATCAGCTCTTAAGAAATTTTTTCTCTCTCTCTTTTTTTTTAATCTTAAGAAATTCTTAAGTATAGATAACACTCAGAACCACTATTGCAATAAGTCATTCTGACGTGTTTTTAAAGATTGGTCCTTAAATTGTTTATTACTACCATTTATTTTTTAAAAGATGATGACAATGATTATGTTGTTGTTGTTGATGATGATGATGATGTGTTTATGCGTACAACTGGGTGACTCTGTGCACATACCTGAGGAGATCAGAGGTGTGGCAGATCCCCTGAAGCTGGAGTTACAAGCAATTGTGAGATACCTGAATCACTCTGCATGAACAATACATTCTCTATTGCTGAGTAATCTCCAACCCTTCTTACATTTATCTATTCATATGTTAGGGGGGCATGCACAGTGTGTGTGTGTGTGTGTGTGTGTGTGTGTGTGTGTATGTGTGTGTGTGTGTGTGTGTAGTGTGTGTGTGTGTGTGTGGTATGTATGTGTGGTGTGTGTGTGTG
>JADRCD010032762.1:0-19816 GCA_019843815.1 Montemys delectorum
CAAACAAAACACACAAAACAACACAACAAACCCACAAACAAAAAAAAAAAAAAAAAAAAAAAAGAAAGACCATTTTAGGCTTTAACTTTAGAGTATCAAATAGTCCAGTCTTGTCAGCTAATCAACTTTTAAAATTCCAAAGAAGGACATTAAAAGCACAACTTTGCAGCCTTATCCCAAGGTTCTATGGTTGACGTTCTTCTTGGTTCCCACTGTAACTGGAAAGGAAACTCTCACACAGTGCCCAGAGTCTTTAGTGTCCCGCAGATGAAGGAAGAATATGGTCTCAAGGTCCTGGTAACAGAAAAACACTTGGGCAGCACCGACCTAGACTTCCAGATGGCAAAGCACATATAAAAAAGGAAAGGTGAAGGAATCTGCATCGTGATTCGGAGGAGAGCCTGGAAAAGCTGCAGCTGGTATCTCAAGCCACTGAAAATCCTGCTGACACCAACGCATCTCGTCTAGATGGGCCAGACGGCTATGTGGAGGGAGGTTTGCTGTTTGCACTGGAGATACTCCTGGGACCTTCACTAGCCAGCTCCATGTAGCCTTCTGAGAACTAGCTCCTCCTTTCTGCACTTGCTCTCCTGGTAAAGCCCGAGGTATCTTTACATAGTAACTGCAATTCTAATTAAGGTACTGTAAATAGTAACCACCACAGAGATAAGTTTCAGTAGGACACCTCATTGAGTTGTTTCATGGAGAAATAACTGTGTCTTAATAATTCACCATAGACTTATCTTCTAAAGGTAACCCGAGATAGAAGTGTTCACTGAGACATGTGACCTTTAACGCTCCTGAGGAGCGTTTGGCTACCTGAATCGTGGGAGACCCAATTTACTTGGAATCCTATTACTCCTTTATTTACTGTCACATAGACCTGGCCCCATTTCACCTTGCACAACACTTTCTTAAGTCCTCATTGTAGCCTTCACTTCCTTCCTGAACTCTGTTTCTTTTCTAAAAACTCATGCCATTACATTATCGTGATCTCCTTCCCCACACTTGCACTTTGCCAATTCTCTCTAATTTGTTTACAGCCCTTGGCTCTGCATTCTCTCTACTGCTATAGCCTCATAACGACTAGAAGTGGTTAGGAAGGAGGCAGTTACTGATAATTACTAATTATAAAGGAAAAGGTCTCTTTCAAAGCATATAGTCAAGAATGAGCTATTGATCACAGTGAGCAAACAGACAAGCAAGCTATAAAGAGAAATGGCCAATAGCACATGGCTTCAGGGTTTGTCATATGTGATGCCTTCTCTAAAAATATGTTTAAAATTGACCAAAAGGCATGATTACACTGAATCCATCTTATATTTACACCAGTGAACATCATCAGCATTCTCTTAAATCTAAATTTTTCCCTTCCATAGATATGAAGTAAAACAGGGATTTCTGCATTTTATAAGGTGCTGTAAGATTCTAAGAAACAACTAACTTTTATTTCTGCTAATGTATGCTGCACTAATAGAAATATGTGCTGTGGGTATGACGAAATCAAAAGGTATACCATCTTTTAAATTTGAGTCCTAATGAATGTAATCTGGACCTTTGATCATCTATTCAGTATTTAAGATTTATTTTCTCTGGATCTGACCCTGAAACTATGGAAGACCTTTCAAATCTGACATATGTCACAGATCCATGACTCCAGAACAAGATTTTCACTGATAACTATACATTAGAAATATCTATGGACCTTTAATATATATAAATGCCTTATATGTAAATGCCTGGCCTTTTCCAACATGATCCTAACATACTTGGTCTGTAGATAGTCTTCCCAGTTACTCAAAAACTTTAGTATGGAATGAGATGCACCACAGAGGAAAGGTTATGCTGAATTATTGTGAGTCCATTACATGAAGTCATTGGTGTATACAAGCACTTGTATGTGGTGTGTGTATGTGTGTGTGCACATTCCTGCCTGTTTATCTGTCTGTCTGTCTGCCTGAATATACAAATATGGGATATATGATTAGGAAGATTGGTGATGAAATATGGAAATCCAAGTGCAGCTTTCACCTAGGGAATCTAATGAGCATTACCTGAGAGCAATACCCACAACCAAGGGCATTGCAGATATGTTCAAAGAACTTTCTAAAATGAAGGGCATAGTTAAATAAAATTTTGTAGAACATTCATTTAACTAAAATTTAAATCCTTAATTATACCACTTTCAACCAATGAAACTAAAATTGTTAGGAGATAATCCTTCACAGATAGGTCATTGTCTACAGAAGATTCAGATTATTTTATTTTTCTTCTGAGAAACAAAGGCCTATAGCCAGATCCTAATTACTTTTATTCTCATTGTGTGATGAATTTACTTAAATGTAGAGTTTTATGTTTGTGCTTCATTAATTACCATTCTGTTGAATATTGCTGAATCTTCCCCGAATAAATAAGTCAGTGATCCCTCCAGGACATCCACTAACAGTGTATTGAACAGTTTACTTCATATGTCCCGACCCTGACACTTAGCAGAGAAATGGCTCTTTGAGAGAAATTGCTAAGATCAGCTCTCTTGGCTGTAATCAGCCTCTTTCTCCCTAACGGAAAGATTGGAAAATAAAGGCGTTTAGCACTTCATTCAAGAAAGTTGAGTTTCAATTCACTGCACCTAGCATTGAAGGCAACTGACAATGCTTGTCTTGGAGAAGCTCTTTGCACTGAAAAACAGTTTCATGGGGACAATGATATAATGAGATGTTAAAGTCTCTCCCATGGTATCCTTCACCCACAAAGATGGAGAGGCGTGAAGGAATAAAGCTTGTGAACAGTCATCTGAGTGACTTTGGAAGAAGGCCTGCCATGCACTATCAGCAAAGTGGCTAGAATTGAAAGCTCGTTTCTTTTTTTTTCCTCAGGGTTAGCTAGTAAGAAACACTCATTGACAGATTCCCTGCTGGGTCTTGCCCAGATTAATGATTAAAAGAACTGTGTGACAGTAAGTGCCTCCGGTTCTGATCCATAAAATTTGCAACCACTGGTCGAACAATCACCCTGACTCCAGTGCTGGCTTTCAGACATCCACAGCCAGACTCAGTTCCCATACAGGTGCTGGGGATTCAAACATACATTCTTGTTTTCCAAAGGAGTCATTCTTGGATACTGAGCCATCCCATCCTCTAAATGCATTCATTTTAATGCTGATAGTAGTGAACACATTGATGTTAGAATACACAAATATACATATGTATTTTGTTTATAAATATTCCTGGTATGTTTTTGTAACTACACATTTTTGTATCAGTTAAAATGATATTGGATTCTTTAGGCAGCTATGTCTTTTTTGTTTGAACTTTTGGACATTTCATGAAAAGATATATATATATATATATATATATATATATATATATATATATATACACACATATTCATGTAATCTGCTTTTCCTTTCTGGCTTTTGCTGCTGAAGTAACCCACTTTTATTTGATTTTTTTTCTCCAGGAAAAATTAAACAGAAGACAAATATCAATGTCAGGACAAATATAGTTCATATGAATTCTTTCTCTATGGAGCAGAAGAAAGACTTTTAACATAAACCATCCTAGATCTTTGAATTTGTATGTAAAACTGGCAGTATTTTATCCTTGCTTTTACTGAGAAAAAAATCAAAGTTCCCTGTCCCTTCTTCAATAATGGATACTTTCAGAGGCCTTCTAAGGTCTCATTCCCCCATCATGTTTAAAGGGTTTATTGTTTCCGGGACAGCTTCTGTTGCTTCCTCTGGAGATTTGGCTGATCCAAGGTAATATTAATTCTGTGCCTCTCTCTCTCTCATCTGAACTCAACTTCAAATGCAGTGTGTGAGATGAAAGCCGAAAAAGAGGTTCTGTGGGCTGTCATCTGCCATTGTGTCTGAGGAGCCAACTGTGCTCAGAACAAATTAAGTGTTGCTCTGGTACATCACTCTCAGGAAGGCAAATCTGTTGATACAGACACATTTGGTCTTTGGGAAGGCTTTACTATTCAGAGGGCAGTTCCCTTTTCTTTCCATTTTCAGTAATTAGGAAAATAATCTGATATTTAAGAGGTCCCTTTCGTGGTCGTCTCCGGCATCCCTCTCTAACTCACTCCCTGTTTTCCCTGCAGAGATGAAGATCTATCACTTTAAAAATACCTAGTGCATTCTCAGGACCACTCCGGTGGAATGCCTCATTATTTTAGTCTAACTACAAGAGACCTTAGGAAGGAGTGAGCTCCGTAAGAGGCAATGGCGAATGATGGGGAGATGACTGCTTTGCTGGCTTTGAGCATGAAATGCTTACAGAAAAGAGTGGGTACCCAGAAAGAGAATCCTAGGTCTATGCGATTTGTTTTCTCTTTCAAGTGTTTTCTGGTCCATTAGCCCTTTATAAGTTTGTACAGCAGAATGTAGCAAATGCAGGATATAACTTGCAATGTGGAAATTTAAATAGATTTCACCTTTAGCCTTAGAGAGGAGAAAGCATGAGAAAATAAAATGATCATACATATCACCATAGGACAAAGCAAAATCATTTTTCTATAATTTGAAGTAAAATCTTCACTGAAATTTGTTAAGTTTGGGAAATCATCAGAAAACACTCAACTATGGAACTTAAGCAATGTTTCAGGTTTATCTGCAATAGTTACAGAAACTGAGGTAACTATATAATATGCTGGCTCACCTTTCTCGTTGTTCTTAAAAAGAAATGCCAACTATCTCTCCCGCTAAAACCATTACACATCACATTAAAACCACGTAATTAAGTGAAAAGAAATCATACATTTAAATTTAAAGCGGATGCTGTTCCATATCTCATCTGTTCCAGCCCTTTGCACAAACACACAGGTGTTGGTTCTCAAAATTCATTCAACTTGATCTGGACTTTTATTAATTAATTAATCTACATCCCAAACACCGCCCTCTCCCATCCCCCTCTCTCTGAAACCCTTTTCCCATCCCTTCTCCTCTGAGAGGGTGTCTTGCAGGTATCTCCCCACCCTAGTGCATCAAGTCTCTTCTAGATTAGGTGCATGCTCTCCCATTGAGGGAGTTACCCCCTGTGGGGTAACAGATACCACAGTCAGACTACAGCTTTAAAGGGAACCTCTGCTCCAATTGTTGGGGGTCCACATGAAGACTGAGCTGCCCATCTGCTATATATGTGCTGGGGGACCTCATTCCAGCCTGTGTGTGTTCTTTGGTTGGTGGTTCAGTCTCTGAGAGCTCACAGAGGACCAGGATAATTGACTCTGTTGGTCCTCCAGTAGAGTTCTTATCCCCTTAAGGCCCTTCAATCCTTCCCCTAAATCCATCATAAGAGTCCTGAACCTCTGTCCAATGTTTGGCTGTGGCTCTCTCCATCTGTTTCAGTCAGCTTCTTGATTAGAGTCTCTCAGAGGTGGCCTCTTCAGGTTCAGTGTCCCCACTGTTAGACTTCTTGGCTAAGGTCACCTTCATTGACTCCTGGGATCCTTCCTCATCTCAGGTTTCTGGACCTTCCTAAAGATCCCCCCGCCCCACAGCAGCTACAAATTTCCATTCATTGTCCTGGCACTCTGGATCTCTCTCTTATCTCTCCCTGCACCTGCTCCCCCATTCCCTCCCCAGTTCCCTACCTCCATCTGCCTCCTGTGACTCTTTTGTTCCCCACTTCTAAGTGTGACTCCACATCTTCTGTTGGGTTTTCCTTCTTGTTTTCTTTCTTTAGGTCTGTGGATGTATGATGAGTATTCTGTGCTTTATGTCTCAGATCCATGTATCAGTGAGTTGATACTATGCCTACCCTTTTGTGTCTGGGTTACCTCACTCAGGAGGATATTTTCTAGTTCCATCTATTTGTCTGCAAAATTTATGATGTTCTTGTTTTTAATAGCTGTATAGTATTGCATTCTGTAAATGAACCACATTTTCTGTATTCATTCTTTGGTTGAGACATATGGGTTGTTTCTAGTTTCTGGCTATTTTGAATAAACCTGCTATGACCATAGGTAAGCATGGGTCCTTGTGATCTGGTGGGACATCTTTTGGGTATATGCTCAAGAGCAACACATCTGCGTCTAGTTCCAATTTTCTGAGGAACTGCCAGATTGATTTCCAGAGTGGTTGTACAAGTTTGCAATCCTACCAGCAACAGAGGAGTGTTCCACTTTCTCTACATCCTTGTCAACATGTGCTGTTAGTTGAGTTTTTTATCTTAGCCATTCTGACTGGTATAAGGTAGAATTTCAGTGTCTATTTCATTGCTTTTTCCTGTTGAATAAGGATGTTGAGCATTTCTTTAAGTACTTCTCACCCATTTAAGCTTCCTGTTTAGAATTCTTTGTTAAGCTATGTTCCCAATTTTTAATTGGGTTATTTGGTTTGTTCAAGTCTAACTTCTTGAGTTCTTTATATATTCTGGATATTAGTTAGACCTCTGTCTGATATAAGATTACTGAAGATATTTTCTCAATCTGTCAGCTGCCATTTGTCCTATTGACAGTGTCCTTTGTGTTATAGAAACTTTTCAGTTTCATGAGATCTCATTTATCAATTGTTGATCTTAGAGCCTGAGCCATTGGTGTTCTGTTTAGAAAATTGTCTCTTATATCAATGAGTTCAAAGCTATTTCCCACTCTAATGCACCATATAAACAAACTGAAAGAAAAAAATCATACAATTATCCCATAAGATGCTGAGAAAAGCCTTTGACAAAGTTCAACACCCCTTCATGTTAAAAGTCTTGGAGATTCAAGGAATATATGTAAACATATATATTTATAAATATGTATACATATATAAATATATGTAACCATAATATATATATATATATATATTAAGAGCAATATACAGCAAACCAACAGCCAACATCAAATAAAATGTAAAGAAACATGAAGTTATCTCACTAAAATCAGAGACAAGAAAAAGCTGGCCAGTCTCTCCCTAGCTATTCTATATAGTACTTTAAGTTCTAACTAGAGCAATATGACAACAAAAGCATATCAAAGGGATACAAATTTTAAAAGAAGAAGTAAAGGTATCACTATTCATGGACAGTATGATGGTGTACATAAATGAGCCCCAAAATTCTACCAGAGAATTACTACAGCTGATAAACAGCAACTTCAACAAAGAGGTTAGATTTAAAAGTAACTCAAAGAAATCAGTAGACTTTCTTTATACAAGTGATAAACATGCAGATGAAGAAATTAGGAAAACACCACCTTTCAAGATAGTCACTAATAATATAAAATATCTCAGTGTGACTCTAATCGAGAAAATAAAATATCTATATTACAAGGACTTGAAGTCCCTAGAGAAATAAATGGAAAAGACATCAGAAGATAGAAAGATCTCCTATGCTCATGGATAGGTAGGATTAAGATAGTAAAAAACGGCAATATTTCCAAAAGCAATCAACAAATTCAATGCAATCACCATCAAAATTTCAACACAATTCATGATAGACCTTGAAAGAGCAGTTCTCACCCTCTTATGGAAAAAATGAAAAGCCTAGGATAGCCAAAACAATCCTGAACAATAAAAGAACTTCTGGAGGAATCATCATCCCTGAATTCAAATGTACTACAGAGCAATAGTGATAAAAAAAAAATGCACAGTATTAGTACAGAAACAGACAGGTTTTTCCATGGAATAGAGGTGAAAATCCAAAAATAAATCTTCACTATGGACACTTGATTTTTGACAAAGAAGGCAAGAATCATACAATGGAAAAAGGGCAACATCTTCAAGAAATGGTGCTGGTCTAACTAGATGTCTACATGCAGAAGAATGCAAATAGATCCTTATTTATCACCCTGCACAAAACTCAAATCCAAATGGATCAAGGACATCAACATAAACCCAGATACACTAAATCTCAGAAAAGAAAATAAATTTTGATTTTTCATCAAAATTAGTTTCCATTACTAGGCCTCATTAACTTCAGAACCATTGACATGATATCTAATTAGAATCCCCATAATTTCCAAATTAAATGACCTCTGCTTTTGTTTCTTCTGAGGAGATGTCAAAATATATATTCACCTCAGATAAGGCATCTGTGACACTACAAAAAAATTATTCCACCCATCACTAGCCAGTGAGCCAATGGACTTACTATGGCTACAGGTAAATTGGTGAGGGATTACTTACAGGAACATGGATGGTCCTGAAGCAACCACATCATCATAAAGCTTACACTAGCTTGTCTGACAACCCAACAGAAACTGAACCCTTGAAGCCCCTTGCCCAACTTAGAGGCATATATATATCAACCAAAACCAAACAAACAAACAAAACCTCTTCTCTCTCATTAATTACTTACCATTTAAAACCTGGGAAGGGATCTTGTGAATATTGTGGCTTCCTGAACTTCCTGAGTCTAGTAAGTTGCATTAGCTTCCTAAGTCATACCTTCTTCTCTTCTCCTCCTCTGTGGGGGATGGGGTGGAATCAGAAGAATGGTTACACAATAAATGATCTTCTAGTGTCTTTACCAACTTCAATTGTTTATAGGAAGTATATTAGATTCCTGAATTTCTAATTATTTCTTCACTTACTCCAGTAATCTTTCTTAATTGCCACCACCTTATTTGAATGAAAATTAGTATTGTAACTGATTTCAATCCTGTCTGTTTCTTTCTCTTTTATTCAGAATATACTGGTTGTTTTTTTTTTTTTTTTTTTTTTTTAATTTTCTGTGCAGCTTCAAGATCCTAATCTTAGATTTCATCTTCACTTGCTTTGTCTATTGTGGGATACAAATGGGGTCCTGTATCTGCTTGGGGCTCCAACTGCTGGGCAAGGCAGACATGGGAAGTTTGACTGTGTGCACCCTACCTTCAGGCAAGCATCAGGCTGTCAGAAGCCACAGGACCCCACTCTAGGGGTGGGGAGAGTGCACTCTGAGGTCCCCATGGACCTGCCAGAATTGGCTCAGAGTCCCTGGACCTACAAGGAGATGACAGATTCTTACTCTTTGACACTGCAGACACCGCTGGATGTTGTGGAAGAGCTGAGAATAGAGTGAGGGGCCCAAGGGCGAGCTCTGGCCCAGGGCAGAAGGGAAAAGGGGGAGAGAGCTCTCTCTGGTTACCGTGGGGAGGAGAGTCCTAGGCAGGCTCTGGCAGGTGGCTTGGCTCCTTGGTGGAGACCATCTGGGAACTCTGAGAGACTTCCTGTGGGAGGTTAGACGTGTGGCTCATTAGGGGAAGATCTGCTCCATTGCTCCAGCATAGCAGATCCTGTTGAGAAGAGGAAGTCCACGGGTTTATGGCATTTATTGTAGAAAGGCAGAGAGAGGGAGAAGAGTAGAGAAGTAGAGGCCGGCCATGGCCACGTGGAGAGACGGGGGAAGGGATGAGGACAGAGGGGGAACAAGAGGGCAAGAAAGAAGCAAGCAGGAAGTAGGAGTAAGAGTAAGAGAGGGAGGAGGGGGCAAACAGCCCCTTTGATAGTGGGTCCTCCTACCTGACTGTTGCCAGGTAACTGTGGGGGTGAAGTACAGGCAGCATACCAGGAGCTTGGGGCATTGCCTCCAGGACTGATAGCCACACACCTCTCCGAGGGGGGCTGTGGGAGGCAGTAACAGTGACAGGAGCCAGGGGCCAAAGGGGTGTCCGTCATAGGCAGAAGTCACCTACCAGGTCACCAGCGTTCAAAGCCTATGATCGACCAAGGACTAGGCTGTCTGTGCACAGCTTACCACCCCACAGCTTACTACCTCACATTTGTGAGGAGAACAAGGAAACCAACTCAGCTGTATCATTCTTTATATATTAGTCATTTTGCTCTTTACCCTCAGCTTAGATTCTGATTTCTCTTCCAATGTGGTCTTGGTTACCCTAACATCTTAACAGACACAAGGTGTCCTATTTGGTCTATATGCATATTCCTTTCTGAAGGGTTTGGTCCAAGGTCAGGTCATAGCATCATAATGAGAAGAAATATTTTCCAAGATGATGATAACAATTAATAGGCTCAAGTTCAAAAATAGGAGAAAAGATTATAATCTGGAATACAGGAAACAGCCCTTTTAATTTTTTGTTTGTTTGTTTATTTGTTTTGTTTTTTTGAGACAAGGTTTCTCTGTATAGCCCTGGCTATCCTGGAACTCTCTCTGTAGACAAGGCTTGTCTCAAACTCAGAAATCCACCTGTCTCTGCCTCCCAAGTGCTGGGATTAAAGGTGTGCACCACCACTGCCTGGCATCCTTTTTCAAATTGCTGCAAAATTTTCTTAGATGGCTTTCAAAATGCTTCAGTAGGTAATGGTGCTTACTGCCAAGCTTATGACCTGAATTCAATCCCTAGAATTCATATGTTGGATGAAGAAATAGATAAAAAGCAACTTAGGGGAGAAATGGTTAATTTTAGATCATAATTTCAGGTTATCACCCAACACTGAAGCAACATCACATCTCTACTCAAGAGCAGAGAGAAATGAATGCAAGCATGTCTATTCACGGTCAGCACCCTTTCTACACGTATACCCTTCAGTATCCTCGTGTAGGAAGTGATGTTGTGAATAATGGGATGAGTCCTTTAACCTCAATCAAGACAATCCTCAGCAGTCATACTCCTAGCCCATCCCGACCTTGACAATCCACAGAGACCCATTTCCTTGATGGCTCTGGATTACGTTAAGTTGACAATTAAAATTAATGTTTTCTCTCTTAATGAAAAACTCAAATAAATAGTAGAAAATAAATATTGAAGACACACCTTGACTTCTTAGGCATGACAAGTAGCCCCATCTTAGGATGAGCTAACTCTGCCAAAGACGAAGAAAAATCTGCAATCATTTCATGGATGGCTGAGTTTTATCAAGTTTGGGTTCTTAACTTTAGATTAATGGAAAACCTCTTTATAAGGCTATCGAGGGCCCAGACACAGAGCCCCTCAACTGTGATGCTGAATGGAGACATCCTTTAATCAGATAGAGGAGCTTCTTGCAGATGCTCCATCACTAAGAAAACTCGACCTCCCAAAGCCTTGTTTGTTATTTGTGGCAGCAAAACAAGGCCATGACCCTGGGACTTTGGTCAATATCTAGGAACATAACTGATACTTGTTTTCTGTTTTCTCAGTGAAATCCAATCTCATACTGAAAGGGCAGTTTTCCTAGTCAAAACCAGTAGCAGCTACAAAACCGATAAATGAAACCTCTTCAGTAAAGCTATCATACAGGTAAACACTGTAACTAGACGTAAACTGAAAAAGTATCAGGCAGTCCTCCTGTACACCCCAGAAATGGTACTCTAAAGCCTGTGTCACTAGACCCATAGAAATATCTTTTGACTTGGCACACCTTTGTCCTAAGACTCTCTCCTTTACCTGTACCCGGCAGCCTGAGTCAAGTGAGCAGTCCTGTACACTGCAGAGGAGATGTGGTTTACCGATAGCAGCAGTTACATTTGAACTAGAGAATCTACGGTTGAATATTCAGCTGTCAGCCAGACAAAACTAATTGGGGTTTCTGTATTATCTCTTTCTACCTTGGCCTAAAAGGCCAAACTAATAATTCTAGCAAAAAGACGCAATTTGAACCAAGGTAAAGAGATTAACACTTTGCATCTACACTGATTCAAAGTGTGCATTGGTAATATTGCATTCCTATGCTGCTGTATGGGAAGATCAATGACTTAGCACAGAGCAATCCACCCATGAAACATAAGCAACCAATCCTAAATTTACTGCAAGCCATCCATTTTACCAACCAATGGGCAATTAACAGCTGCAAGGACTATACAAAGATATGTCTTTTGGTGCTCAAGTAAATAGGCTAGCAGATGAGGAAAATGCAGTCTTACAGATCCCCTAAGTCTACTGTTCACTCCAAAGGTGGGTGATGTACACCCTAAGTATATGTGCCACAAATAGGAGTAGACCCTAAAAAGAACAACCCCCCCCCCAGGGGAGCATGGATCTACATGCAAACTGAAACACTACTATTTTAATGCCTACAATGGAAAATAAGTAAGAAAATACATGATTCATTACACTAAAGAAGAGATACTGTTTTAGAACTGGCAACTAAACTGTTCCTAGGACAGGAATTGATAATCTTAATCAATTAAAGTGTGACATGCCTATATTCTCTTCATGCAAAAGAACTCTGACTTTATCTTCTGCCACTGTTTGAACAAATTCAAAGGAGACATACCCATTAGGTAAAGACTTTAACTTTGTTTATGTGTGTGGACACCTTCCTTCTCCTAGGACTGAAAGAGCTTCTGAAGTTACAATGTCTTTGCTAAAATTGTATCCCAGGAGTCTATCAAACTGATGATCCTCCTTCTCCATCCTCTTCAGCATTTGCCTACCAGAATATACTACCACAACCTCTTTAAGAAAATTATCCCAAGGTTTGGCCTCCACTACTCATTACAGAGAAATAATGTTTCACTCCTTACATGGGTTACCTACTTTATGTCTAAGGTCTAGGAAAAATGAAATGTTATCTACCTGCTGCTATGAGGTCAAAGACTGATTAAAATTAGACGGACTAAATAAACTCTTAAGCAAATCTTAGCAAACCCTTATCAGAAAACACACACACAATGACAGAGACTGCCACCTATATATTCACTGAAATTGGAACAGTTCTAAAATTTAGCACCGAGATTATATCTTTTGAGTTCTGTATGGAATGCCCTTCCTCATGCTGGATATGGTCTTATATTTCAACACCAATCACAGGAGTCCAGACATAGAAATGTTAGGTTAAGTAGAATAAATCCAAAAGGGAACTAGAAATAAGATCATTCCAAATCCTAAAGATTCAAGCCCAAAGACTGTAGACCATGGGAACTGGGTTCTGCTAAAAACCTGGAAAGAGAAACCTCCAGAACCTCCAGTTCTCAATAGAAGAGACCTTACCAAGTGGCTTTGAGCATCTTGACATTGTTCAATTACTAGAAACCAAAAACTAGATTTATATCTCCAAGGTAAACCAATGACCTCAAAGCAAGAAATCCCATCTAAAGACCCGTACGTGAACACCTTTCTCCTCAAACACAAGGGTAAATAATTCCCTCGTAACTGTAGATTTGGGTTTCTGAAACCCCCCCGCTAGGGATCCTCCTGTATCTCGCTCTCTCTATTGAAATCACAGCCCTAAAACAAAAAAAAAAAAAAAAAAAAAAAAAAAAAAAAAAAACGTGATGGATCGTGTGCTTCAATGAGAACAGGATCATTTCTCCTGAACAAATAAAGTCCATAAGGCTGTCTCTTACGCTTTTAACTTCGTCCATTTCTGCAGCAATAAGATGGCCACCCATTCCTAAATAAGTGGTCACTTTAAGTAAGGTGACCAACCTCACCAACCCCTCTTACTGGTGGCTTTATTCTAAGTTAAAGAAACCATACCAAGAACAGCAGTCTTTCTAAGGTCTCTCAGCTAATACAGAGGGAATGGCACACACTATAGCCCTGAGTGCATGCTTTAAACAATCTGATGTGATAAAAATAGTAACAGTGAGTGTGGTGGGTTGAATGGATTTGGGCCCCGTAGGTTCATGTGTTTGAATGCTTGGCCGTAGGAAGTAGCACTATTAGGAAGTGTGGTCCTGTTGGTGGAGGTGTGGCCTTGTTGGAGGAGGTGTGGCCTTGTTGGAGGAAGTGTGTCATTGGGTAGGTGAATTTTGAAGCCTCCTATAGTCAGGCTGTTGTGCCCAGTGCAGAAGGTAGTCTCCTCCTGGCTACCTACATAGGAGAGTCTCTTCCAGGCTGCCTTTGGATCAAGATATCTAACTCTCTGCTCCTCCAGCACCATGTCTGCCTGCAAGATGCCCTGCTTCTCACCATGACGATAATGGACTAAACCTCTGAAACCGTAAGCCAGCCCCAATTAAATGTTAATCTTTATAAGAGTTGCCTTGATCGCGATGTCTCTTCACAGCTTTGGAAACCCTGAAACAGTGGGCGTGAGTGTCCTCAGTGCCAAATTGAGAGGCTGATTCTTGGCTGTTCTGACGTTATCAGTGTTGTGGTCATTTTAATACTCAAAGCAGGACTTTCTACAGTACACCCTATCCTCCTGCTCTGGTATTTTTTCTGATCTGTTTTCTGCAATATACCCTGAATTTAGAAGGAGATGTTATACATATCCTGTCTAGGGGATGACAATTCAACAGTTACAAAGTCTTGATACTTTCACCCCAGTCTGAAATCCCAGCACTAACTTTTACCCATTTCAAACAAAACCTTCTCTGACCAAGAAGCAGAGGAGCGCTAAATGATGGGTATGAACATAAATATTTAGATGGCAGTTTGGCATCATATACATATAAAATGTAATAGCAGATTTCCTGCTAGGGTCTATAACTTCTCGAAGTGTTGGGTTCTTACTAGAGTAACACTACAGAGCCTGTCTCCCTCTGTGGAATGGTTCTGAAATCCAGGAAAAAAGTGGTTGGTTACCCTAATAGCACTCATGCTGCTATATGGCACCACTGGCCACAGCTTGAAAGCTGATGTTAAATTTCCCAAGGCACACAGATGAATAACATTGATACATTTTCTTCCCCAGTAGCCTACACAGCAACTTCTAACACTTGGAAATATGGTGAGCAGAAAGGAAGCTTCCAGCTCAGGTCCAGTTTCATTTCTGTATGTTCTGAAAGCAAAGAATTTGATGTCTTCAACACTGTAGGATTTCCATCTACTCTGGTGAGAACCCTAGAGCCCAAGTAATAGACTGTATTGTACTGGGTACTTTGGAGTACTCCCTAATCAACAACTCATAAATATAATCACACCTGGCACTGGGATTTTGTTCCATAACCTATGGCTTCTGGGACCAGGATTATCTTTCCATGCAGATAACTCTTCAGACTCTTTTTGCATTATAATTTTAATTAACTTCAAAGCAGTAGGATTCTATGTAACTTTACACATCCTTGGTTTTAGTTAACCACACTCTGTCCCTTGTCTCCTGTTTTTTTTCACTCTCATCTCAATTTACACCATTTAACCTCTAGTTTTTCTCCCTCTTCTTTCATACCATATCCTATAACTATCCCTTGTTTGAAGCTTGCTTTCCCAGTTACCTGCCAAATCCCCAAATTCACTCCCTGGCCTTTAAAGAGACCCTCTGTTAAGGTTAGAAATCTGAAAGAGATCTACATATGAAAAAGAACATGCAATGTTTGGCTTTCTGACTCTGGGTTAGCTTTATCTGTGCGTTTTTTATTTCCATTTTCATTCATTTACATTCAAATTTCATAATTTCACTTTTATTTATAAGTGAATAAAATTCTATTGTGCATATACCACAATTTCATTCTCTATATATGAGAATGTATCATTATAGAAAGATATTGAGTATTTTATATATATTTCCCCAGGAGTTGCTGGTACAGCCATATTATGACAGCTCTTATATTTCGCTGAGAATATCTATAATGAATTCTAGAGTGGCTATGTACATGTACATACACCTTATATTCAAGAAAAATCATCATAGGAAGAGTGGAAAGATTATAGAAGCTAGAGATATAGGTAAGACTTCTGCTTCTAGATAGACTCATGCTTCTCTATGCATGACATGGAAAATACAACCATGAAATCTCACCAATATGGTTCCCTGAACAAGATGAGCATAATGATAGCACCACTTGACATGCCATTATGGAGAGGGGAAATTCCACATGGTTCCACTCCTACATGAAAGTAGTCTACAGCTACTGAGAAAGGGGGAAACAATTTCCTCTAGGGATGAGCTTACTCATAGATTTTCCTATCCCAACTGGTAAGGTCTGGTTGCATTCATGTACATGTAAGGCTAACTATACTCAGTAGATTTTATATACATGTATGCACATTCACACATGTATGCATGTATATGTGTATGTCTATAGGAGTATGCATATATATTTTACAATAATAAAGAGATTGTGAATCTGTGTGTAGAGGCATTTAGAAGAGTTGCAGAGGAGAGGGCAAGAATGATGTAGATGCTGTCTGTGTATTAAGTTATCAAAAAGTTCTATCTATGCTGTACAGAAGTTTTAATTTCATGAGGCCTCTCTTGTCAGTTGTTGATCTTATTTCACGAGTAATGGGCATCCTATTCAGAAAATGCTTATAGAAGTTTATATAGTGGAAATTATTTTCTACTTTTTCCTCAAGCATTTTTAGAACCTTGGGTCTTATATTAAGATCCTTGATCCTTTTGGAGTAGGTTTTTGTGCAGAAAAAAAATAAAGATATAGTTATATTCTTCTACATCTGTCAAATGTCAGGTGGCTGTAGTTGTATGATCTTATGTAGGTCATCTGTTCAATTCCATTCTACATGTTTGTATTTCTGCCTAAATCATGCCATTTTAATTACTCTAAAACATAACTTGAAATAAGGTATGGTGATACCATCAACTAGATTATTTTTGCTGGGGACTCTTCCAGCTGTCTGTAATATTTTGTGCTTCCATCTGAATTTCTAGATTTTTTTTATTTCTGCAAAACATGACACTGCAAATTTGATTGGTATTTGATTGAATGTGTATAGTACTTCTATAGAAAGACCACTTTCCATAATATCAGTGCTACCAAATCATTAGCACTAGGGGTCTTTCTGTCTTCTAGTGTCTTCACAACTTTCTTTCTTCACTGTTTTAAAGTCTTTATCGTAGATTCATCCACTTTTTTAGCTTGACTTTTCAAAGGTATTTTATTTTGTTTGAGGATATTATGAGTGGACTTGCCCAGATGGTCTCTCTCTCAGTGTATTTGTTGTTGGTATGTAGTGAGGCTACTGATTTTAGAATGTTAATTTTGCATACGGCTTTCATGAAATTATTTATTAGTTCTGCTAGGTTCCTTGTGGAGTCTTTAAGGTCTCCACATGAATAAAATAATGAATTTAAATTTTATGAATAAAATCATATCTAGCAAGCCAGTGAGCAGTATTTTTCAGTGATTGTGTTCCTGCTTCAAGCCTCTGCATTGAGGTCCTTCTTGGGCTTCCCTGGATGACAAACTGTAGAGTGTAAGATTAAACAAATGTTTTCTTCTCCAAGTTGCTTTTGGTCAGTGTTTTATCACAACATCTGAAATAAAACTAAAACAGATCAGATATATTGCCTTGTTTGTTTGCTTGCTTGTTTTAATAATTCTTTTTGCACTGGAATCTACCCATTTAGGGTGAGAGAGTGGGTTAAGGTTTTTTGTTGCTGTTGTATTGTTTGATTTTTGTATTATTATTTTTAATTTTTAAACTTAATTCATGTGTCTATATGTGTGTCTGAGTATGCATGTCATGTGTACATGGATTGCCTGTGGAGGCAAGAAGAGGACATTAGAGTCTCTGGAACTAGAGTTAGGTGATTGTGAGCCCCCTGATGGGATCCAGCTCTGACTGTTTGCAAGAGCAGCAAATCCTCTTAACCACTGAGCCACCTCTCTAACCCCTTTTGTTTTAATTCAAGTTGCCATTCTTCTTCCATTGGAGGTGTTTGCAATGTTGTTTGAAGTACCAGGCTCTATCCCTAGACTTGAGATGTAAGAGTGATTATATCTAAGCTGTGTCCATGATTATGTTATCTATAAGTTCGCTAGACCAGCTGTTCCTATAATCAAGAAGAACAACAACCCATTATCCTTCATAAAATGAGAGTTTTTCTACCAACTGTGTGAAAAAATTCTAGTTACTTTATCACTGTTAAGAGTGGAAACTTAAAAAGAAAATATCTCCAAAGTATGGCAGTTTTGTATGTGTAGCATCTTGAACTATAGAAAGTTAACAGGCCTTAAAAATATTCTCAAAATCAAATAATTTTTCCTCCTGCTCAAATGCAGTTTACTATATGCTTTCCCAGTATTTCCCTTCCTGGGGCTTATCAAGAAAGGAATATGTTTGCAGCTGATCTCTCCATGAAATTTTATTACCCAGGAAAGTTTAAACTGACCCCGTATTTGGGTACCAAAGAATACACATTCTCTCATGTCATGATCTTATAGGGATTTTATTTATGAAGATTTGGACAGATTTCTGGGATCTGCATGGCCTAGAAAAAAGAAAACATGTTTTTAAAAATTCTTTTCTTTGTGAAGAATTTCTATTTAAGTAACTCATATTTGGTTTTATTGTCAAACTCAAGACTCCTTCCCCTATGAACACATCTTTCTCTAGTAGTGTCGCAGGAAGAAAAATATAAATTTATTGAGAATTTGAAGGTTAGCTTAGTTCAGGTCCATAAACATGAAAATTTGATTAGCATTTTAGTAAAATTGATACTACAATAGGGTTGATAAAAGCAATGAGGTATGGATTCCCTTGAAGTGTGAATCTTCTGTGGAAGTTTCCCCATGAACAACTATTTGACTGGACAAGTATCAGCTAGAGAAAATCGTTTATGCAAATGAAGATGCTGAATACTAAAGCCCTGGTAATTTAGTCTCTACTCTGAGCTTAGGGCACAGAATAGACACTGTCTTCAATGTTCATCCTACATACAGGTTTATATCCACCAAAGATAACCTCAGCAGATTAATCCCCAATACATTTTCTTTTCTACCCAGGGAGTGACTCAATTCCATGGCTTTACAGTACCTTCACTTATGTCTGGTGACAAAATCCAGGAGAATACCAGCCCCCACTTTCAAAGGGCCCTGCCATGCATAATAGAACCAAATTGCTTATTTTGACCCTCTTATGAGCAGATTATTTGCCCCTGCTGCCTCCTGCCACCCCACCACATTCGATTCAAATTTTAGAGTCTATCTCTGCAGCCTTTTCTATCCTCCAATTACTCTATTCACTCATGTCTTCTTACCTACTCTCTTAAATGCTGCCTCTGAGCTGCCTGCTCTGTCTCTTGTGTCTTTCTGGGCTCCTGGAGCCTATGCAACAAACGCCACACTGATACATCTGGAAGCTCCTCAAATCCTACAGATGCCCTTGTGGGAAGAGATTCTTCTCCATTGTGATTCTGGGCATTTCTCTCCACGTGTTGATCTGCTTGGGGTTGGGACAAATGAGGACCCACCCTTGCCCTTGTTGCTTGTCTTTCAAAAAGCTAGATACAAAAGTTAGTGGATGGCTACCTCCCCCATGGCTCTAAAAGCAGTCCTCATATTAGCCGAGTATGCCTCTAAACTCATATTTGGTTGCTCACTGTCTGTTCTCTGATGACACTGGTTCAAATACCTCCCATTACACAAGAGCTTCTGCTTTGTCTCCCTCTACGCTTCAACCTATGAAAATCCACAACTTTTTTCCCCCTCTCTCATATCCTGATTATACTTGGTTCACAGAAGCTCAACTCTCAGCTTCACTGGCTTCTATCAAGTGGGCTGTGTCATTTTCTCCTATGACACGGTTAAAGAGTCTGCCCCTTCACCACCAGGATAATGACACAGCTTTGTTGCTCGGCTGTTTGTGTTCTTGGCCATTCATTTCTGTTCATTTCCTTTCTTTCTCTGTGGGGATGATTTTGTGTACATGAATTCCATTAGCTCATATCATAAAAAGATTACCTTTCCCTTTGAACCACAGCATATAGTATTTCTGAGTAAAGAAATCTAGGTTGGCATCTGGGGTCTTTCACAACTTGCAGTACTTTGATCCAGACTCCTGGATTTTTAATTTTCTAGTGAAAATCAACTGTGCTTCTCTCTTGGGTTTGCGTTCATGCATTACCTGTGCCTTTTCTTTTGCAGCTTCCAAAACTTGTTCTCTGCTTTGTACATTTGGTGTTTTAACTATAAAATGACAGATAACCACTAAATTGAGTTTCTTTTTTAATGTTTTATTGGTTATTTTATTTATTTACATTTCAAATATTATTCCCCTTTGTGGTTTTCTCTCCAACCCCCCCATTCTACTCCCCTCCTTCTATGAAGGTGCCCCCCCC
>JADRCD010032789.1:0-15723 GCA_019843815.1 Montemys delectorum
ATAATTATTTATATATATATATATATATATATATATATATATATATATATATTTCCCTATCTTATCCCTTTGTCAGAAAGGCACATAAAACATACACGCACGTTATACTTACTATAAAGACTAAACATATCAGAATTAATGAAATCGGAGAAACCCTAAACTTGAGAATAACATAATGAGTGACATGCCACTAAAAAAATATAACTAAAAAGGCTAAAAAGTATAATTATAATTCAAATATTTCTGTATTATTGTTGAATATTAATGCTATACAACCAGAATACATGCATCATATTGAAAGCTATCTTTGAACAAAACCCTAGAAAAGGAGTGGTACAGCTTTGATGACATTTTCTTCCTTTACTCCCTAGCTCAACTTCAAACTTCTTTAGCATCTGTGGCCTATAATCTGGATAGATGATACAAGGAAATTTTATTTTTTAATTTTGGTTTCTTTGATTTGTTGTTGTTTGTTTGTTTGTTTGCTTGTTTATTTGTTAGTTTTTTTAAACACAAGGAGAAAGGCTTGAAGTTTGGTGAACAAGAAGATGGGGAAAATCTGAGAGGACTTGGGGTACGAAAACTATGATCAGAATATATCAGAATAAATAATAATATAGCAAAAGAAAAAATATTTTTATAAAAGAACTATTTCTTTTTATAAAACAAAATTATATTTTCACTAGGGAAATAAGTTATCTAGAAAGGCAGCAAGTGCTCTAACTTCTGAGAAAATTTTCCAGCCTCCTGGATCATTTCTTAGAACTACTTTACAGAAATTAATTAATACATTTTTTAAAAAATTGCAATATGATTACTAAAGTTGGTATGTATATATTGCATAAGACAGAGAATTGAATCCTAAATGTAACATATAGAACTCTGAACAAATACTAAGGCAAGCTCACATGTTATTTGTAGTAACATTGCTTTCAATACCATAACATTAGAAAATAACAAAGTTTATTAGCCATACATAAAGTCTGCATAATAAGTCAGCCAAAATTTTAGTTGCTTTACAACTGCTATAATTTTCCATTATTCATACACTCATGATTCTAATGATCTCAGCCAGTGACACCTGGTCTTAGTTTCAGCCCCAAAATCAGTTCAGGTAAACTACATGCTGTCATCTTTTCCTTTAAAAATATGACAGAACGTTAAGAATGCATGGCCAGAGCACAAGAAAACTTTTCAAACCTCCTCTTGTTTCATACCTGAAAACAATATTTTGAGAAAGAAAAGTCACATGACAATGCCTAGCGTACTTTTGCAGAGATTAAAATATAATTCTTGTGCCTGTAGAAGGAAAAGACACATGTAAAAGAGTTTAGATATAGGTCAGAACATAAAGCCAGCAACAGCAATGCATTGCTACAGCAAGCTAAAGATAGTATATATCATGTTCTATCGGGTCTCTGAAATACTCTCTAGATAATAATGAGAAAACGAAAGTTCTGTATATTAGTAAGGCTTTATATATCCCAAAATTTTAGCTTAAGAGTAGAAAATAAATAAGAGTATGTAAAATATTATTTTATTATTTTATTATACACTGTGTGCAGATGATAGATAGAGCTATAGATACAGATGTATGATGTAGAATTATAGATATTTTTATAAATGGCACATCAAGAATACTGCATAGTTTGAAGTACATAGAGAATGAGGAAATGAAGTAAAGGTAAGAATAAACTGTTAAGTCTTTATGCCCCAACACAAACTTCCTAACATAAGGAGATTTTTAAATCTTATTTGCTGAATTTGAAATTTTTATATACTCCATTGGATCTTTTAGTTTGAAAAAACATAAACTTTTCACAAAACCTACTTCTGACAAGGTAGAACATGAAATAACCTAAGACAATGCAAGAATCAAGCAAAACTATATAGATAGGTAGAAATTCAGTAAGTTTTCCTTGGAATTATGTGGGGTGGTTACTAAAATTGGGAATGGAGTAAAATTATGATCTAAGAAGTTATTTGCTCTCTGCTTTAAAACCTTTGTGAATCTAAGTGAGGAAATCAAGTCTACATAGTCATAACACCTTAATAATAATAGAATATATTTTAAATGACAATTATTTCTTCACACTCTCTGTATCTTTGCCTAGATACCATTTATTCTCTAAGGAACAAAGTATGGAGGAGGGGGACAAATTAATCACCCTGACATTTCTTATTTTAACAGTTCTAAACATAGTCTAATATTTTTTTCAGTTCTGTCAGATGATCCTGATCATCACTAAGAGTTTTAGTATAAAGATTAGAATGCTTTGTATGCAATTCCACTCATAATCATCAAAGAATTTATTTTTGAATGGATTTACAATAGAATTACCAAGCTTTTTAGTTACTTCATCTCTGATACTTTACCTTTTCTACAACATACCAACAGTCATTTACTTCTAAGGCCTCAGGTAGAAACATTCTAGACTAAATCTATGGGATGAAGCAAATATAAGAAAATTATTCTGTTCTACAGAGCTCTTACAAATCCAGCCTAATGGCTGCCTATTTATTCACTTTCTCCTAGGCTATATAGGAAATATCTCCTGATATTTCCCTCCTAGATAGTGTTATCCCTATGCTAGACTTTTTTCTCATTATATCTTGCATTGTTCCCATGATTTATCAATATTATTCTCTCACATGACCTTCTTACCTCCATACATTATATTTTCCATCAGCCTTTTATTCTTGATTGGTTCTATGCCATGCATCTGTACTTTTAAATACAGGTAGAGAATCATAGCAGAAATTGTATATATATCAACAGTTTGTAAACACCACATATGATATTTTAGTTCTATATATCGACAATTATCAAAACTCTATTCAAACTCTATATTTATTATTTGATTGTTGACATTGCTTTCTAGATCATCAAGAAGTGTTAATGTTAAATATTAATAGCTATGAGAGTTAAGCTGTAGCCAGATCATCATCCTCCTTTTATCCAGGCTTAATAACCAATGAAGAATAAAGAATGGAAAGAAGGTGAAATCCAGATGATGATTAGGAATTCTGTGTGACATCTGGCCATCACATAGCTCTTACACTTATGAAATGACAATACCTATGGCTGTAGACAGAAGACCTGCGCAAGGTCAATCCAGTCAAAATTCCAGCATGTATGGATCAGATAATCAGAAAATTCTACCCTCAATGAAATATTTGTAGTTGATTATGGCTTGGAGATGATGAATCAGTTTTATTCAAATATATGCTTAATGAATGTTCCAGTGAATGACTCAACATCTGTAAAATTGGAGAACACTCATTGGAATGAGAGGGTTACTTATAACAATAAAATGAGAATATGAAGTTAGAAGTGAGGTGGGATAAGAACATAAGAAGAAGTTAAAGTAAAATAGTGATGGAGGAATAGGATTAAAGTACATTGCATGCTCATACTTGAATTTCAAAGAGTAAATAAGGGTATAAAACCTTATAAATACTTATAATTTATATAAGTCAGGTTATTAAATATGTACATAATTTAAATGAAATGTTCCCTCTGGTATGACAATTTTCCACACAAGACACATAGACCATCTAACAGAAAACACAGTATTGTGTATTTCTACATCTTACTGGTTTTGTTGCTCAGAAGATAAATGAACTGAACAGCAGGTAAATATGATTAAATCTGGTATTTAATAATAAGAAATTAATTTTCATCTTTTATGTTCTCCAGTAAAAAAATCTATTATTTAATAATTATAAAGCTTTGATTTTAAATGTCCTAGTCTTTTGTGTTTTTTTACTTCTAAATTTATTCAAAATCTAGACAGTGATAGGACATGAATGAGGGTATGCCTCAATTCTCAGTGATTAATACTGTCCACAATATACTGTTATTTGTGGCCACACTCACAAATAACCAAATTTAACCCAATCAACTCTCATTTAACTCTTATCTCTCAGTTGCAGTCAAATGTAATCTTCTCACCAAATGAATATGAAAAATGGTCAAATAAACTTATTATAAACTCCAATAGTACTAGGTAGGTCTTCATTCATCAATATGGATCAAATGTTCTATTTATTTTAAGTAATAATCTGGTTGCCCTTCCTAATAAAATACAAGCTACAGAAGACCAGGAATACATCCTACATTTGACTTAAAATATATCTGAAAATGAATAATGCTTGATACATTTTTAGTATATGATATATACATATTTTCTGAATGAAAGAAGAAATAAAGGAAAGCTTATCTAGCAAGGCTCAGTTGGTATTCCTGTTTCCCAAGGCATCAGTGTGTGCCACTTTTATGCTACTGAATATAATACACTATAATTGTTTATGTCTTTATTTCATCCCTATGTCCTGACCTTTTAAAAGCAAGTATTTAATTATACTTACTGCTGAATCTTTAGCATGTAGCACAGATTAAAAAGACTCTTACACTAAGTAGAAATATGTATGTTTACTTCACAAGAAAAATGGTCTTTAAATTTTTAATAAGACTAAACCAAAAATAATAGGAATAAAAAAGAAGATTCTCAGCTACAAGGTAAAGAAAATATTTACAACAAAATCAGAGAAGAACATTTTTACAACTTAAGTGAAGATATCTCTATATGCATATAAGAAGCTTAAAGAAAAACAGTTATATTGGACCAGAAAAGAAAACCCTCCTGTCACATAATAACCAAACCACTAAATGTTCAGAAAAAAAGAATATTCAGAGCTAGAAGGGAAAAATGTCAAGTAACATATAAAGGTAAAAATATCAGAATTACACCTGATTTCTCAGCAGAGACTCTAAAAACCAGAAGGGCCTGGGAAGATATCTTGCAAATTTTAAGAGATCACAGATATTAGCCCATACTACTATATCCAGCAAAATTTCAATTATCATAGATGGAGAAAAAAGATATTCCATGAAAAAGCCAAAATATAAATAATATTTATCCACAAAACCATCCCTACAGAAGATATTAGAAGGAAAACTCCAACCCAAGAAGGCTAACCACATCCTAAAAAATACAGGAATTAAATAAACTCATGCCAGCAAACCAAAGGAAGGAGAGTAAATACACACACACACACACACACACACACACACACACACACACACCCATCAACAATATGAAAATAACAGAATTAATAATTGCTGGTCACTACTATCTCTCAACATCAATGGAATCAATTCCCCAATAAAAAGATGCAGGCTAACAGAATAGATGTGGAAATATGATCCTTCATTCTGTTGCATATAAGAAACATACCTCTGTAAAAAGGATAGATATTATCTCTGAGTATAGTGATGGAAAAGAATTTTCTAAGCAAATGGACACCAAAAAAGAAAAAGTTGAACTAACCATTCTAGTACTGAATACAATAGACTTTCAAACAAATTTAATCCAAAATAGAAAGGGAAGGACAATTCATGTTCATCAAAGAAAAAATTCCACCAAGATGATGCCTGAATTCTGAACATCTATGCCAAAAATGCAAGGGCACACACATTCATAAAGGAAACATTACTAAAGCTTAAAAAATCAAAAGCACCAAATTAGTTGTGGAAAACTTCAATACTACACTCTCAGCAATGGACAGGTCATCAAGATAGAAACTAAAAAGAGAAATAATGATACAGAAGTTATGATTCAAAAGGACCTGACAGATACTTATAAAACATTTTACCCCAAAACACAAAAATATATACCTTCTTTTCAGCAACTCATAGAACCTTTTCTAAAATTATCCATAAAGCTAGTCACAAAGCAAGCCTCAACACATACAACACAATTGAAATAACTTTGTGTATCTTATCAGACCACCATAGATTAAAGCTCAAATTCGACAATAGAGACAAGAGAAAGTGTACAAGTTCATTGAAACTGAAAAAAAAAATATCTACTGAATGATCAACCATGGAGTCATGGAAGAAATAAAGAAATTAAAGATTTTCTGAAATTCAACTAAAATGTCAGCATGACATACCCAAACTATGAGAAACAATAAGCTGTGCTAAGAGGAACGTTATTAGCATTAAGTGCCTTCATAAAGAAATTAGAAGAATCTCATGTTAGCAATTTCAAAGCCACCTGAAAGTTCTAGAACAAAAAGAAGCAAATGCACCAAAGAGAACTAGACAGCAGGAAATAATCAAACTCAAGGCTGAAATCAATAAAAAGGAAACAAAGAGAGCAATTCAAAATATCAACAAAACCAAAACCAAGTTTGTTGAGAAAATCAACAAAGATAGACAAACCCTAAGCCAACTTAACTAAAAGACACAGAGATAGTATCCAAATCAACAAAATCAGAAATAAAAAGGAGGGCATAACAACAGACACTGAGGAAATCCAAAGAATAGTTGAGGCTTTCTTCAAAATCCTGTACTTCTCAAAGTTGGAAAATCTAAACGAAATGGATTATTTTCCATATAGATAGCACTACCAAAGTTAAATCAAGATAAAGTAAACTATTTAAATAGCCTTATAACCCCTAAGGAAATAGAAGAACACATTAAAAGTCTCTCCACCAAAAAAAAGCCCAGCAACAAATGCTTTTAGTTCAGAGTTCCATGAGACCTTCAAAGAAGAGCTAATTCCAATACTACTGAAACTGTTTCACAAAACAGAAATAGAAGTAATAATGCCAAAATCATTCTACGAGTCCACAGTTACCCTGATACTTAAACCACATAAATACTCAACAAAGAAAAAGAATTTCAGACCAATTTCTCTTATGAATATTGATACAAAAGTACTCAATAAAATACTTGCAAACCGAATCCAAGAACACATCAAAAACCTCATCTACCATGATAATGTAGGATTCATTACAAGGTCTGTACTTAAACATAATACAAGAAATAAAGCCAATAGTCTGATATCAAATTGAATGGAGAGAAAATAAAACAATTCCACTAACACTAGGGTCGAGACAAACCTGCCTATTCTCAATGTGTGTATTCAACATAGTTATTGAAGTTCTAGCTAGAGCAATAAGACAATTAAAGAGATTAAAAGGATACAAATTGGAAAGTAAGAAGTCAAAGTATAACTATTCAAAGATGAAATGATAGTATACATGTTACCCCAAAATTTCTACCCAGAGAACTTCTACAACTGATAAACACCTTCCTCAAAGTGGCTCAATGAAAATCAACTTAAAAATGGATAAATAGACTGAGAAAGGTTGAAACTAGTAGAAAAGAAAGTGGGGAAGAACCTCGAGCAAATAGGCACAAGGGAAAATTTCCTGAAGAGGACACCAATAGCTTATGCTCTAAGATCAAGAATTCACAAATGGGACCTCATAAAATTGCAAAGCTTCTGTAAGGCAAAAGACACTGCCAATAGGACAAAACAGCAACCAACAAATTGGGAAAAGATCTTTACCAGTCCTATATCTGATAGAGGGCTAATATCCAATGTATACAAAGAACTCAAGAAGTTAGACTCCAGAGAACCAAATAACCCTATTAAAATGGGGTACAGAGCTAAACAAAGAATTCTCAACTGATGAATACTGAATGGCTAGGAAGCACCTAAAGAAATGTTCAACATCCTTAGTCATCAGAGAAATGCAAATCAAAACAACTCTGAGATTCCACCTCACACCAGTCAGATTGGCTAGGATAAAAAACTCAGGTGACAGCAGATACTGGAGAGGTTGTGGAGAAAGAAGAACACTATTTCGTTACTGGTGGGATTGCAATCTGGTACAACCCCTCTGGAAATTAGTTTGGCAGTTCCTCAGGAAACTGGACATAGTTCTACTAGAGGACCCAGCTATATCACTCCTGGGCATATATCCAGAAGATACTCCAACATGTAATAAGGGAACATGCTCCACCATGTTCATAGCAGCCTTATTTATAGTAGCCAGAAACTGGAAACAACTCAGATGTCCCTCAACAGAGGAATGAATACAGAAATTGTGGTACATCTACACAATGGAGTACTACTCAGCTATTAAAAACAATGAATTTATAAAATTCTTAGGGAAATGGATAGATCTGAAGAGTATCATCCTGAGTGAGGTAACCCAATCACAAAAGAACACACATGGTATGCACTCTCTGATAAATGATTATTAGCCCAGAAGTTCAGAATACAGGAAGAACAACCCACAAATCACAAGAAACTCAAGAAGAAAGAAGACCAAAGTGTGGACATTTCATTCCTTCTTAAAAGGGGGAACAAAATACCCACAGAAGGAGTTGCAGAGACTAACTATGGAGCAGAGACTGAAGGAAGGACAAGCCAACCTAATATAGCTATCTCCTGAGAGGCTCTGACAGTACCTGACTAATACAGATGTAGAGGCTCACTGCCATCCATTGAACTGAGTACAGGGTCCCCAATGAAGGAGTTAGAGAAAGGACCAAAGGAACTGAAGGGTTTGCAGCCTCTTAGGACTAAGAACAATATGAACTAACTAGTACCCTCAGAGCTCCCAGGGACTCAACCATCAACCAAGGACTATACTTGGAGGGACTAATTGTTCTGGCAGCATGTGTATAGTAGAGGACTGAAAAGTCAATCATCAATGGGAGAAGAGGACCTTGGCCCTGTGAAGATTCTGTGCCCTAGTGTAGGGGAATGCCAAGGCCAATAAGTGGGAGAGGGTGGGGTGGCAAGCATGGGGAGAGGGGAGGCAACAGGGGTTTGTTCTTGTTTTTGTTTGTTTGTTTGTTTGTTTGTTTGTTTTTTGGAGGGGAAACTGGGAAAGGAGAAATCATATGACATGTAAATAAAGAAAATAATTAACAAAAAAAAATAGACTGAGAAAGAAATTAGGGAAATATTGATTTGTATAATAGCCTAAAATAGTATAAAATATCATGATGCAACTTTCAACAAGCAAGTAAAGACCAGTAGGACAATAACTTCAAGTCTCAGAAGAAAGATTTAAGGAAGATATCAGAAAATTGGAAGATCTCCTATGCTTGTGTATATGTAGGATTAATAAAGGAAAAATGGCCATTTTAGCAAAAGTAATCTACAGATTCAATGCAATTCCCATCAAAATTCTAACATAATTCCTTACCAATTCATATGGAAAAACAAAAATAAACCCAGGACAGCTAAAATATCCTGTACAGTAACATAATTTCTAGAAGTATAACCATTCCTGATTTCAAGCTGTACTACAAAGTTAAAGTAATAAAAACCACATGATTTGGGCATAAAAAACCAACAGGTTGATCAATGGAATTGAATTAAATACTGGATGTCTGCATGTTAAAATATGAAAATAGACCTATATTTACCACCCTACATAAAAATCAAGTCCAAGTTGATCAAAGACCTCAATATAAAACCCGACACACTAAATCTAATAGAAAAGAAAGTGGAAAACTTCCTTGAATACATTGGTACAGAGGACAAATTCCTCAATAGAACACCAATACCTCAGGCACTAAGATCAACAACTAATAAATGGAACCTCATGAAAACTAAAAGGCTTTTGAAAGGTAACGAACTATCAACAGGACAAAATGGCAGCCTACAAAACGGGAAAAGATCTTCGCTATCCCTATATCTAACAGAAGACCAATATCCAAAATATATAAAAAGTTCAAGAAATTACACACCAAGAAAATAAATAATCCTATTAAAAACTAGGTACAGAGCTAAACAGAGAACCTCTAATGACTGAGAAACACTAAAAAATGGAAATCATTATAACCCTGAGATTCCATCTTACACCCATCAGAATAGCTAAGATCAAAATCTCAAGGGAGAGCACATGCTGGCAGTGATGGGGAGCAAGAATACTTCTCCATTGCTAGTGGCAGTGCAAACTTGTACAACCACTTTGGAAATCAATTTGGTGGTTTCTCAGAAAATTGAGAGTTCTACCTCATGATACTGCTATAACATTCCTTAACATATATGCAAATGATGCCTGACTAAACCACAAAAACATTTCCTCAACTATATCATAGGAGTGTAATTTGTAATAGTTAGAATCTAGCTGTAAAATGAAGAAAGAAAGAAAGAAAGAAAGAAAGAAAGAAAGAAAGAAAGAAAGGAGGAAGGGAGGAGGAAAGAGGGGTGGGAGGGAGGGAGGGAGGAAGGAAGGAAGAAAGGAAGGAAGGAAGGAAAATAAATGAATCCAGGAGGCAGGAGCTTTGGGAGTTCAAGGCCTGCTTGGGCTACTTAGTAAGACTTGTTTCAAATAAAAAAAAAAAATCGAAACAAACAATTCAAAAGGATTTTAAAAATTAAAAATTTAATAAGAAGTAGTTGTACAAATCAGTATGTATGATTATACACAGTAAACCATTGGCAGTCAGCAAAACTAACCCCTGAAAATATCTTGATATTTTGAATTGATGATATAAGGAAGATGAGGGTGTTCTATATATATCTATGTACATAAATGATTTAATATGCATACATATGAATAACCTACTGAGTCCATTTAGTATTGCTTGTGTATACATTTGCTTAAGATAAGTACACTGATAAATTTTCCAATTACAAATGTAAAATGAGAATTCAATTGATGAAATTATTAAGGAGGTATATTTGTATATTTATTTATGCATATATGTGTGCATATGATAATTGTAAAGAAAAAAGCACCAGGAATTTGAAAGGGAATGAAAACAGGTGAACATGCAGAGGGTTGGAGGGAGTAGACAAGCAAAGGATCATAGGAAGAAAAGAGGAAGGAAAGCATTGTCATAGCTGTATTTAAATTAAAATATAAAAACATAAAAAATATGGACATTTGTGGAAATCTGCAGTGGGTGTAGGAGGTGCATCTCTAGCAAGTGGGATCGAGGGAACTGATCCCAGAGTGTTTATAAAGGTGATTCTAGTTGAGACCCCTTGCATTGGAAGAAATGGATCCTGAAGTGGCCACTTCCTGTAGCCAGGAAGTGCTCTCAGTAGAAGGATAAGGACAGCAACCTACACACAAACCTTTGAACCAAAATGTGTCCTGCTTATAAGATGTGAAGGAACGAAGAAAGAGCACAGATGCAGGGAATGGCGAACCAATGACTGACCCAACCTGAGACCCATTTCATGGACAAGAACCAATTCTTGACATTATTAGTGATACTCTGTTATGGTTGCAGACAGGAGCTTAGCATAGCTGTCCTCTAAGAGGCTCCACCCAATAGTTGATTGAAACAAACACAGAGACCCATAGTTAAATAGTGGATGGAGCTCAGGGACTATTATGGAAGAGTTGGGGAAAGGATTGAGGGACTCAAAGGGAATAGGGACTCCACAGGAAGACCAACAGAGTCAACTAACCTGGACCCTGGTGCTCTCACTGACTAAACCACCAAACAAAGAGCATGCACAGGCTGGACCTAAGCCTCCCACTCATATGTAGCAGATAGTGCAGTTTAGTCTTCATATGGGTCTCCCAACAACTGGAGTGCTCTGTCCCTAAACCTGTTTTCTGCCTGTGGGTTCTATTCTTCTAACTGTGCAACCTGTTTGGTCTCAGTGGTAGAGAATGTACCTAGTCCAGCAGTGACTTGATGTACCAGGGTAGATTAATACTCAGGGGGGAGTCCTCCCTCTCAGAGGGGAAGGGGAGGGGAGAGGAATGGGAGAAGTGTCTATGTTACGGGATACTGGGAGAAGGGGTATGTAAAGTGAAAATTACATTGGCATGTAAAGTAAAAAAATAAATTAAAAAAGTTGTAGAGACAAAAATACTAAAAGGAAAATCATAAGCATATGCATATTATATGCATATACATATATTAATATATATGCAAATGTTCATGTATGCATATATATGCATATGGATGACTTAAGAGATGGAAAGACAAAGTCATACCAATTAAAATTTCCATCCTTTGATTTCCTTTTCTCTAAGCAAAAGTAAAAGGTGGTAGAAATCTGGAATGAAGTCTAGAGTTACTTATACCATGAAAATGAGATGATAGTAACTAAAGTTTAATTTCAAAAATATTTTAAGATAGGAAAATTTGGCACACAAAAACAAATGAAAAAATTTTACACAAATATTACCTCAATACTTTTTAAATAATTTATTATTTTTGTAGCATTTGTACACATGTTGTCTCCTGTATTTTTACAATTTTAAGAAATCAACATGTATTTTAGAACCAAAGCATAGACTTCCCCAAAACATGTCAAAGTGATAGCTTTGACATCACTGGTTTTTAAATTATGTATACTTTAAATGAATCACTGCAGAGTTGCAGCCCATTACTTTGTCTTTTACAGTCTTCAGTCTTTTAGAAATGTCAATCTAGAAAATAAACTTCTGAAATTCTTGAAGTGTCCAGTAGAAGTAATTACTGATGCATTCAGTAGAAGGTGTTAAAAAGAGTTATTAACCTGAGTAAAAGCAAAGCATTATAATAAAATACCTTGACAATATATGAAGTAGGCTTTGGGTTTCTCTAGGGAAAAATTTTTTTAAAAAAAATTTATTTATTTACTTACATCAAATGTTGCCCCCTTCCATGAATGCCCCTCACAGAGACCCTCCACAGAAACCCCTTCCATTCTTCTCTGAGAGGGTGGGGTCCTCCTCCTGGGTATCCACCCACCATGAGGGGAAAAAAAAAATTAAAACTGAATGCACTTTTTTTCCAAGGGACCTACAACTTAACTTTTTGCAGTATGTGAGACTGGTCACAAGGGGGCAGAAGAACAATGTAATATTTTGTAAAGATCGTCCTAGAAAATTGCAGCTTAATTTTTACCAAATGTTGCAGAATTATTCACTATAATTACTCTGAAATACTAACATTACAGTGTATCACTTTTACTTATTTATATTCTACATATAAAGTACATGATTGATAAACAATGCAAATATTAATGACAGTGTATAACAATATTAATGCTTTCTATATGTATGTAACCACACACACACACATATATATATGCATATATTTTATTGGTCTATAGGGAAAAATAGTTTTAATATCGTCAATATTATTGGTTTATTTTGGTTTGAATTTAATAATTCAATAGAGTTGAAGTCGTCATCAATATCCCCCAGGAAAATGCCATGAAAGAAACAAATTCAACTGGAATGAGTTATGAGGAAGCTTTCAAGAAGTCCTAGACTAAATCAGTGAAGGTAGCTATCAATAAAGAATTTCAGAGCTCTGGAAAAAATAAATGCCCCCATACTCAGTATGGTAAGTCAGATATAAGAGTTGAGGAAATATTTCCTACCAACTCCAATAGTGTGGTGACACCCACAAAACACTTATGAGTTTAAGAAATATATAAAAGTGGTAACAATTTTGGCTTTGCTCTGCCCTGGTACCAAAGACTTAACTCTGTGTTTAGTGGTAGTGTAAAGTGATGCCTATCATGGAGAACCATGGAACAGCATCTATGGTATACATGCATGCTATCACTTACCATTTCATATTTCAAGAGGACAACAGACAAAATTGAGCATGATCCTTTCTCAACCTACCTCGGAAGCATCATCTTGGCAGGGACTTGATGAAGAATTACAGTTTCCTACTGGGTGCTACTAATTATGTCAGCATGAAGTGACTGAAAACCTTAAAATATTCTACATCAAGAATTTGATAACCATTGCCATAGAGGGTTATATAAATTCTGTTGATGGTGATCTCAAACAGTATTTGGATTTGACACAGTGAACTTTGCATGAATGGTAGTAGTTAGTAGCAAAGTTTCATTTAGTCAATTAAAAATGACAATTACTGACTAAGTATATAAACCCATTTTAAGGTGTTTTTGCAACCATTTACATATTCTGAAATAAAACATATAAGTATTCATTTGATATTCAAACTTGGCTTGCAGTTGCTTCACCCTCAGTCTGTTATGACTACTAAACTATACCTATAGTTTACCTACTAAACTATAAATATATTTCTCTGATATGTTTGAAAGATAGGATTCATACCAAGAAGGAAAGAATAAAGTTATAATTAGTTAACTTTGTATTTCATGTGCTATGAGAGTTTTATACTGCTCCTTTGGAGAATATCTTTTCTCACTATTCCTCTTTCCTTATTGTCTAATTATTTATCATGGTCTCAATATCTGTACCCCTTCTTCAATTATCAAGTGGAATATTAAGGCCCTCAGATGATTTGCTGGGAAATGGGATTTTCAGATTACGATAAAATGAAGGGAGTTAACATCCAGTTGGTGGGCTCAATGTCCTTATAAATAGATCTCAAAGTCAGATGTGTGTGGTGGTAGTGCATACATTTAATCTTAGTACCAGGAAACAGGGTGAAGGGGCAGGAGGACTGGGTGCTCTATGTTGCCCAGAATTTGTACTATAAGACCTTATTTCAAAACAGACAGAAAGTGAGAACCCAAAGTATATTTCTTGCTCATTACATTAAAGGAAACAGAAACTACCAATTAAATATAAAATCTTCAAGTTCCTTCATCTTAAATGTACAGCTTTAGAACTGTAAATGATTAAATATATAAACTACCCAGTTTATGCTATTCCTTGAGAGAAATCTTCATAGAGATATACAACATGCAATTTTAAATTTATCATACAAGCAAGCTTTGCCCTATTGTTTAGCAATCTTCCCTAAGATAAAATATTCCATCTTGCATGAAATGCCATAAGGCACATGATGTTCTAAACTTTGGAGTCTAAAGGGAGATTTATATCAAATATACCAGGAATCTTATTAAAGTTCAAAAGTATATACATATATGCATATATCAACAACTAAGGCAAAAAGAGGCCATGAGTTTGAAAGAGAACACAGGGGTATATTGGAAAGCTTGATAGGAAGAAAATAGGAAATTATCTAATTATATTATAATCTCAAAAAATAAAAATAAGTAATAAGAAAAGAAAATGAATAAACAGCAAATAACAACAACAACATCAACAATAATTAAACAATTCTCAAGAAGTAAAGATTTCAATAGCTTCAGGCTGTTTCTGAAAATGACAAGGTTCACTAGGATCCGCTGTTTCTAAGCTTATGACTATAAGGATTACTAACAGACACTTTCAGACTAGAACAGCCACCTAGAAAAGGCTCAGAGCAACTGAGTTTCCTAGAAGTGACACTCTCCAACCAGCTGAGCTGCCTGGAAGTTATGTAGTACCTAGGTTTCCAGTTTTTGTGAAATACCATCCATGTTTCATTGACAGAGCTGCCTTTCAGCCATTTCTGTTTCTGTAACTCCTTACCTATTTATGTAGGTAACTCAAGAAAAATTTTTGACTCACTAAGTTTGACTTTGGTGGTAGGTTTCTTCATCAGTTGCAAGTATGTCTCACAGTTTCCTTATCTAGAATAACTTCCAATATTTCCAAGAAGTCTAACACCAACTTGCTTAGAACACATAGCATTGCAACTATGCAGATCCAAGTGTAAAACTCCTCTTTCTCTTCTCCTTCTCATCTCTAACAGTCACACAATTAATAATAATTTGGCACTTATTGGACTGGGGAATGGCTTAGTCAGTCAAGGTCAGGCAGCACAGGCATGAGGACCTGTGTAGGGTCGGTCCCAAGAACCCTCCCCAAAAGCATGCACAGTGGCATTCTCCTATAAGACCAGTACTAGAAAGATTACACTGCAGGGTCCCTGTGCCCAAGCTACATGCTGTTGTCATTACCTTCTCATTACAGATATTCCTCAAACCTGGAAGTCAGTTCCTTTCAGTACTTGATGCCTCCATTGCAGAGCAGAGTTAGCCTAAAAATTTCTGAAATTTCCCAGAATGGTATGCTGATTTGGACAAGAATTTCAATGTGAATTACTTGGAG